>JADNYJ010000462.1:0-24860 GCA_015501075.1 Gymnopilus junonius | reverse complement strand
GCGCTCAAACATCCAAACGTACTCGAGTTCCTGAACGCCGTCGTGTTGACCTGAAGCACAAAGAAACGTATGTCCCTGGTTTTATATGCTTCTGGAGCTAGCTGGCGGTGGTGACCTCTTTGACAAAATCGGTGTGTTGTGTTGTCGTGCTGCCAACTTGTCTGTATTCCGATTGAAAATGTCATTCTAGCCGCAGACGTGGGCGTCAGTGAAGATGTCGCTCAGCTGTATTTCATGCAACTCATCTCTGGCATGGTACGTCACCACTCGCCACTCATGCCACAAGGTTTTGACCATTTTTGGTGCTTTTAGCACTACATCCATTCTGAAGGAGTATGCCATCGCGATTTAAAGCCTGAGAACCTGCTCTTAGACGCAGCTGGTACCCTCAAGATCTCGGACTTCGGCTTGTCCTCTGTATTTCGTCTCAAGGACTCGGGGAAAACAAGAATGCTGACGGAACGGTGTGGTAGTCTGCCTTATGTAGCACCAGAGGTGAGAGAGCATTATACTCAACTCTTTGATTTGATTTCTTATCACGATCTCGGCCTAGTTGAATAGCGAGAAACCTTACCACGCTGAACCGATTGATGCATGGGGCGTGGGCGTCATTCTCTTCACTCTCCTGGCTGGTAGTATGTGGTTTAAATCCATTTCTGCGTGCATGATGCCAATCCCTTAATCGACAGATACCCCATGGGACGAACCGACAAAAAACAGCCCCGAATTTCGCCGATACGTGTCAGGGAGTTCTTTTGCGAAGATCCTTGGAATCGGATACCCGCAGAACCTTTGTGTACGCTACTTCCTTGTGCTGTTGGTGGATGTGAATAACAGGATTTCACTTTTTCCATACAGCCCTGATAAGAGGTTTATTGACCGTAGATCCTGACAGCCGGATGACATTAGATGAGGCATTCCAGCACCCATGGTGCATAAGGTAAAGTGATCGCTTTCACTCATGGAATAAAAACACTGATGTCTCCCTCTTCTATCTCTTGCAGACCAAGCCAACTGACCGGCCGACCCATGGAGCTGGCGCAAAAGTTGGCTCAGTCATTGATAGACAATGGTGATCTTGATCTGGCGAACCCCGATCTAGGCGCGCCTATGGACGTGGACGAAGACACGGTGATGCTCTCCGCGGCACATCAATCCCAATTTACCCAATCGCTTATGCTTTTCGTGAGTGCAGTTCCTACTTCCGTATCCCTCTCTCCTCTAATGATAGTGATCCCCTATCACAGTCTCAAACCCAATCTGGCTCTCGCTACAACCCCCACCTGACCCGCTTCTATGCCTCCCTTGGACCCTCCCTTCTCATCAACCTAGTATACGAATTCCTCCAATCCTCCGAATGTGAATACAAAATCAAAGCTAAACCACCCCAGCCCTTTACCAAAGAACGCAACGTTGAAATTTGGCGCATGCGCATTGGGGGTTGGGACTCGAGGAAGCAGGTGTTCAAGGATGGGTTAACATCGAGCGATACGTTTATAGCCTTCCAGGCGGAGATGGGAAGGAGATGGAGGGGTGCTTGTGCACTATGCAGAGGGATGAGGGAAATCCACTTTCGTGGAGGCAGCTTTGGAGGGCTATCTGTCAGAGTTCCCTTGTTGAGCCTCATGTTTTGAGGAAGAAGGCATAGATGCTTTGACGACTGCTCTCCCGGGTCGTCATTCTGGTTTCTTTTTTTTCTCTTCTTGAATGTGTATGTTAGACATTTACTGGATTCGATACCCTTCTTTCTTGTATATATGTACATGTCTTTACTTCTGTGCCATATGAATGTAATATACATTGTATCCATCGAGTGTTGTAGTTCGACGCTTTGGAACTAGGCGACTTTTTCGTAGCTTTCCTTGTCTTCCACTTCCTCTGTGCTCTTATCGTCGATATTGCGAACTGGTCCTGAGAACCAGTGCCGCCCACCGTATACTGGGAAGAAATAGTATACAGTACTCAAGGTCAAGGTGCCGCCCACGACAACAATCGTGTAATTCATCGTGGCTGGCGTCGGCCAGGGTTGAGCGGAAATAAGAGGATAATAATGATAAATGCCATGAACGCGACAGCCGTAAAGGTAACAGGAACACTCTGGTGAGGTCGCTTGAGACATATAAGGTAACTCAAAAGATTTAGGGCATACCAATCTTCCGAGACTGAAAGGACCAGGCGTGAACTCCTTCCCTCCAAGATGGCGGGCCATAATTGGGATCGAATAGGCAATATACTGGCAGACGATACCCATGCTAAAGACAGCACCGACAGCAGCTGTTCCAGCAAAGCTGAGGAGGCCGAGGAGAATAGCGACGACTGCGCAGAATATAACACACATGACGGGAGTTCCTGTTGTTTTATTGATCCTATACAACACCTTTGAAAATGGCAGAGCGCCGTCGCGAGAGAATGCGAACATTTGACGAGATGAGGCTATCAGCTGTATAAAAGGACTGTTCATCAGTAGAAAGAAGAGCATCAATACTTTGCAGCGAGCGCACAATATCCATTGAAGCCATGTTCCTGTAAATTGTAATGCCAATCAATTTCAGGAATTTCTGCAAGAAATAAGAATGTATTCTTCCACATACATGATGACGATGATAAAGCTCCACACCGCAAGACAACCTTTTTGACCAAGACTATTAAAAATGATCTATCGTGCTTGATCAATGGTCGCCAATATCCTAAAAATACAACTGCTCACAGTGGCCATGGGTTGGCCTATAGGATTAGACAGGATAGTCTCCACGTTAGTTCCCATGTTGAATGCGATGACAACATTAAAAGCTGGGGAGAAGGGATCAAGATACTACCAAGTTCGTATAGAAACAAATTACCCCAGCCAAGAAGGCAACCCAAAGCGGTGGACATTATAATGGTCCTAGGCACAGCGACGCTTGCATTTCTCGCCTCTTCGCTTATATGAACGGGAGCGTCGATTCCACCTGTGAAGGAAGGAAAGAGCGTATAGGCATTAAGTCAGGTCTCCATTTTCATTGATTGGCCTACCCATGGTCCAGGTTGGTGCTAAGAACGATAACAAAAATGCAAATCCATTCGGCCAGAGCGTTACTATGGATAGGTTTAGATTAGAAAATACTTTCAAGTAAAACTTCACGTACAGTTCTCAAAGTTTCCAAAAACATAACTGGCTGAGTTCTTGAACTCAGCCGGAGTTGCGACCGGCAGGGCAATTACTAAGACGAGGAAGACTCTGCAGTGGGAGGGTAGATCAGAAGTGGGAAAACATCGGAATACCGAGGGGTCATTCGCACAGTATGTTCAAAGACAAATAAAATACTTGAACACGGGCCACTAACTTCGTCGCAAGGCTGGCGAGGATAGCATGGAATATCACAAGTCCACAGAACAGACCACTATGCATTCAAATGATTAGACCCAATCACATAATTTAAAGAAAACCTACAAAATTTGACTCGTAGTTGGGACAAATGCGCCACCTGACCCAATCGTCACTGCTGCGAAAATTTGAAGAGCTGTAGCATAATCTAATCCTGCAAAACCGGAAATCCAGCCAGCGCTATTGCTATCTAAACAGGATTTAACTTTATCCGCTGCTCCTCGGAATCAAGACGACTCACATCCAACAGTCCATGACAGGATCCTCCGGTATTTTTCTGATGAGAACTTGAATGACCAGTAGTAAAGCCCTCCGGATGTTGGTGCCGCAGATGCAAGTTCTGCTAGAGAACAAGCTATTGCCATAAAGAAGAAGCAACAAACCGTCCACTACGAGTTGTCGTAAAATGAAGTTCCAGCCTTCGAAAACTACTTGAACGCATGAGTTACTTACTCCCCAGACCATTGCCACTGCACCACCATTGGGGAGGGAATAGACAAGGACTGTCCTGCTCTGATTCTTCAGATAAGGCAGATAACAGGGGAACAAAAGACATACGTAATTGACTGGACAACGCCAGTGATGCTAAAACTTAAACCAAGTAGCTCCAACCAGGAAAAGTCGCGCTTGAATTCTTGCTTGTAGCCCAACCATGCGAGGAGTTCCTCGTCTTTGGGTTCAGAGAGCTTCTCTGAGTATTCCTTGCTCATTCGTTGTTTTGTCACGTAGTAGATGACAGAAGGGTGGAGAGGTGGCCTTTGAATGCCAGTAAAGAGGACCTCGTGAAGCATTGGGCGTACTTAAAGGGGCATGGTTGGACTATTGTTAGTACGAAGCACACACGGCCTGCACATGGCCAAGAGATGTAAAGCATGTTATCAGAATCAAACTGGACTGAATCCGATTGGGGAAAGAACTTGCTAATATATAAACCTCCATCCTTTGAATACGATTCCCCATCTCTTGTGCTCGGGCATGTACTATCTATCGCCAGTGAGGTTTTTATTGAGGCACAGTTTTTGGCTAGTTGCAAACTATACATCCGAACCCGTCTGTTAGCTTCGGCTCCCAGCAATTTTTGGAAAACCCACGATTAAATCCTTCCCTTCAATGTTCTTGGTGATGACGCCTCCCTTTCGGGTGCTTGAAGGGAAATTGGAGTCATTTATATCATAAATTGGATACATGGTGTGTAACATGCTGGCTTGAAATTAAAATGTACTTGCTTTACTCCGAAAAGCTTAAGTATCTCTCAGTTGAATTTGTAGTGCCATCATGCTTGCTGTTTTTTTCTACGCTAGGTACGCTTATTTTGACACTTTGTCCCCTCATTACCCGAAGCTTAGTGACCATCCCGAAATCCTAAGTATGACTGTTCCATTCTTAGGTTGTCCCTCGCGAATGTGGACATTGCGTAGGGAGGCGAGAAGACGAGTAATAAAGAGGAGAGGAGAGGAGGTCAGTTTGAGAGGTTGGGTTGAGGGTGGCGCCGTGGATGCAGTGGGACTGAGAGCTGGAACAAGGGAGAGGAAAGCTCAGCATTCATGTTTCTGCCATGATGGTCAGATTGGTCATGGCACCTAAAGGCAATAGTGAGGACGTGGGTGGTGGATCATATGAGTGAGGAGGTGAAGTGGAGGTGAGACCCAGTGCAGTGTAAAGGTGGTAGCAGAAGGATTCAGTGCTGGAAGTTGCCAGTCGAAAGCCGGAAGTTGAATGTCGGAATCGGGAGGCGCGGTACAAGGGAAAAGACATGCCGCCAACGGGGCGACGAGATAGCCAACTTCAGCTTATCACTGTAAGGTGAGCTAAACAAAAAGAAATGGGAGGGGGAGCATGAGGGAGTGAATGGGTTCCGGAGGGTGCAAGAAGGGATGAAGGAAGGTGAACACTTGAAGACAGGACCGCGACACGAAGCAGGCTGAGGGAAAATATTTAATTATGTAATTACCAATCACGTGAATTCTTTGGTGGCCAAACGGTAACCTCCTGAAAGTTCAGTTTGAGTCATTGATAGCTGACATTTTCTTGTTTATGACCATGTTGAGCTCTAGCTCTGTTGTAATTGCTGTGACAAGTGCTGCAGCTGTCGGATATTCGATCTACTTTCTGGTTCGTCAATTATCTCCATCGATCGGTCGCTTTCGTTCAAGGGAACTATCCAACGCGAGTCCGGAAAGAGAAAATAATTCGACATTTACAGGTTAACTATACCTGACTATTTCATACATCAGTATCTAAATTGTACCTACAGGTCCAATTTTTTTCAAACCTGCCGATGCCAACGAGGAAGCGATTTATAAAACCCTCGAATCGCACCCCTGTATCGTCAAATTCCTCGGTACTGATCCTCCCACCAGGCAAATCATGCTGGCTTACCTTCGGAACGGCAATCTCCTCTTTCACCTACAATCCAACTCTGACATCCCACTTGCAACTCGACTGACTTGGGCTATTGAAATCGCCCAAGGAGTTGCTCACCTACACGCTCGAGATGTTATTTGGGCTGACCCTCGTCTCCAGAATGTTCTCCTGACTGATGACTATCATGCCGTTTTGTGTGATTTCGGACTCTCTGTCTACAAGGCACCTTACTCCTACAAGTTCAGCAAAGGTCCTCCACCAATATATTCCTGCCCCATCGGATACAATGCACGGACACCAAGACGTTGTGACATTTTTGGATTAGGTGTGATCCTTTTTGTCCTCCTTTCCGGAAGGTTCCCATTCCATACCGATTTGTTTCCGTCACCTCCGGAGGAAATTGCAGTTATGGACAAACATGATGCGAGCTCCTACGATGTGATCTCTGGAAAATGCGGTGATTTTGACAGACTACCTCCACTTTTGCATACCTATTTTAGAAGTATTGTCACTAAATGCTTTGCTATCGAGTACCAATCAGCAGACGTCTTGGTGACAGAACTTGAAGCTGCGTGTTCTCTATGGTGGGAGAATGAACAGGTGAGGACTGTCTCCATTTCTCTTGTCAAATTGTCATGGAGTTGAGTGCTTGTCCAGCGGCTTATGGGTACTGATTCTGTGAATGTGGATACTCCCTATCCACACCGTCCGGTTCATTGTTCGATTGAACCAGTGCAACGCAAGGTAGCTTCTCATCACTGGTTTTTGCAAATGTTTTTAACGATACATCACTCTAGTATGTCCGAACGAGACCTTCCTGATGTCACATATAACTTTGGCTATACACCTGACCTAAAATATTGTACGAAGGATGATGTCCATTCTTAGTTTCCCTTGTAACTTGTCCTAGCTTTGTACGATCTCTTAAACATGGCAAAGTTTGTAAGATTTATCTCGATATGATAGGTGACGGAGGATCCCGGAAGCGTATAACTCGGGCTGAAGTTTTTGAATAAGGTCACCTAAGGAGGGCCATGAAAATTCTAGAGCACAAAGAGATGGAAAATGGACGTCCGGAGGCCTTGCTAAGTAGAGGATTCCGGACAAGTGTCTTCATAAACTCCTTTCCCGACTTGGGCAGATAATGTGAATCATCATCAATATCAATGTCACTAGGATTATATATAGGACCGTTCATGGGTGCAGGGCAATGACCATAGAAACAACGACACTTCTGTTGTTCGGCCGGTGTAGACCGCTAAAATGATATGTAATTCGCTTTTACTCGTTTACAGTTTGTCTTCGTAGATGGAATGTGTGAACAGTCGCACCATGTCATACCGCAAATGCAAAGGGACTATGTAGTACGTAAATGCGAGCGCCTTCCTTTCAACTTCTTTAGCAACCCTTGGGCATCTGCAGGTTCATCCCACCAGCTCGAAATTTGTGTGCGTTCCGCCACGATCTGGGCCGCATTCGGACGGCCAGTACAATCTTCACGCCAACAAGAAAGTGTCAATTCCCAAACCCTATCCCAGATACCACTTGCCATGGAGTCGGGTCGGACTGGGGATGCGAAAGGCGGGCCAAGATCAAAAACTGGAGGCTTCTTAGCAAAAATCTGTATTAATACGCATGTCAATAGAGCGCGGGATCAACTCGCGGGTAAACAAGGTAACTTACCTCGTACACGAGACTACCAAAACCAAATATGTCGCTTTTTATTGTACGTGTCTGACCTTCTTTGGCAACTTCTGGTCCAATTCTTGCTAGATGCAGATACTTGTGATTGCCGTCCATCGTGTATGCAGAAGAAACCATGCCGAAATTTTTGGACAACGAAAGACCTGCCAGCTTCGTAACATCATTAAATAGCAGAATAGCAGTACGTTAATCTAATTTCTAAATGATGTCAAAAATATCTATCAAGAAAGCTTCAAGCTTACGAGCGCGATGTCGCCATGGATAACATCCGATTCATGAGCAGCTTGGAGGCCCTTCGCAACATCTAAGATCTAGCACAGGATCAGATTTTAGCCGTCTCGTTGGGAAAGGACCTACGCACTGGAGAATAACAGAAGGCGGGCTTTCATCTATTAAATGTTGTTGCAGCGCAGAATCTGCTAATGTTGACACCAATGCAAAAGTAAGATTCTGGTTTTCAAGATCTACGGTGGAAAAGCATCTATGGAGTGGCGTTATATTCGATTTTCCATTCAATTTCTTCCAGTCTTGCGCCTCTCGCAGAAAGTCCTTGAATCAATGTCAACCGGGGAAATATCTACAAGAAGAAATTTTTACCCAAAGATGGTTGATATCCTACTAGAACTTAGTCCAGAGCACGTAACAAAAGAATGACGCCACGTACCATATCAAGCGCATGCTGCTTAAGGACCTTGACAGCGACGTTTTGGCCTTCATAGCTTGCACTGTACACTTTCGAAAATGGGCCTACCCCCACGAGATGTAAGGTGTCTTCAGTAAAGCTTTGCAGAGGATGATTCAAAAACACGGCCGGCACATCAGGACGGGCATAGAGAGTCCAAGCAAGGCTGCGGCGTAGCTTCAGTCCACTGCTGGCCGTACTTCCGTATCCCTATATACTATGTTATTCATGCTGACCGTGTAATATGGGATCCAATTTACCTTGAGGAGCTCTTGTACAACTGATTCTACATTGTCTTCGCTGACATCGGTGGTGGTGGCGAGAAGGTCTGAGCCATTCAGATGAGACACGCTTTCGAAGGAGGTGAGGGCATGCTTACCTTTGATCTTGGGCAGTGTGTTCGGTTGACACCTCGGTCGCCGCCATGGGGGTGGAAAAGATGGGAAGGATGAACACCCCGGATAGTCACTCGGGTTGTTAATCTAGTTTCTCACCAATTAGTAATCGGGACACGCTTTTGGGGTCCTAAGTCCTCAACTCGTGGGCTCGTTTAATGACGCCTCTTTTGTCAAGACTCATGAATAACGGACAGCGTTGGGGAAACCAGGGGAGGTGGAGCCACAAAGAGCCCACACGACCCCAAACGATCCTCAATTTGAATGGCGCCTTACTTTCTGCATAATAATTGAGGAATTCAGGAAAATCTTTTGTGGTATAGCTTACATTTTTCGCCTAACAATATAGAACAAATCATTACGAAGACATCAGCCTCTAACAAAATTAACAGCGGGGCCAGCAGCACTCCTGAGTACACCTAAGTTGACTGTCGCAAAATGGGCATTCGTTGTTATAAAATAAGAACAAGAGAGGACGAACCTGGACGGCGTTCCCAACCTTTTGCTCTTTGCTTCCCGCCTTTGAGAGCAAGCGTCCGATCCAGGAACTTGTTTATTTTCCGAGATGGCAGGGTCGACGGCGTTGGGGGATTCGTTGATGAAGGCAGAACGCGGATCGAGCGTGACCTGAGATAAAAAGAAGTCGCGATATTCAGAACACGAAAAAAAAAGCCAAGAGGAGAGGAACACACCCAACGACAAGGTCTTTTGGCGATTTTGGATTTGTCTTGCGCTTCTTCGCGGGTCGAGGCTTGTCTGTTCTGTTGCCTTTTGAAGCGGCTTCTGAGTCGTCTCGCAGCGCTCGTTTGTTCCTGGACTGGGAAGCGAATGCGGCCGCAAAGAGTTCGTCTGGGAGGTGGTCGGGGTTGAGTCTGGTCGACGTTTTGGCCTTCTTTGAGGACGAAGGCGGTGGGAGGTCTTCCTCCTCCGATCCTGAGCCTGAGAAGCCATCACCATCTTCCTCTGTATCGTCTTCTTCATCGTCTTCGTCGAGCTCATCTTCTTCACTTCCGTCCTCGAGCTCGTCCTCTTCCTCCTCGCCATCCTGTCCAATGCTCCCAAGTCCTTCAACATCTTCATCGTCATCACTTCCCTCATCTTCGTCGTTCGCCTCTTTCATGGCGCGCAGCATCCTAGCTTCCAATTCGTTGGCACCATCACTGTCTTCCTCCTCTTCATCCATCTCGTCCTTCTTTTTTCCCTTCTCTTCTGCCTTTTCTTTTCCTTTTCTACCTAAAGTCCTATTCACTTCCGCCCTCTCTTTCAACTTCCTGTCTTTCTCCCGGTTTTGGGTCTTCTTACTCTGGCGTTCGGCTAATAAAGCATTTTGGCGCGACGTCTCCAATTTTTGAATTTCTTTTTTTGATTGAGAAAGTGGTACTGCCTCGGGCGCATCAGAGTCATAGTCAGAGCCTGAATCAAGAGTGCGTTTTCGTGGAGCCATGGTACGGAGATTACAGAGAAGGACAGAATGTTGCAAATGGACAACGACTAGCGGTATCAACTTTTTGTGGCCGTGAGAAAGAGATGCCCTAGACGGAAAATGCACGTGGGTTATAACGTTACGTAAGTGGACAGGCCACCCTCACGTCGTCTCCCGAGTCCTTTTTAGCCAATTTCAGCTTTCGTTTCTAAACCCTTTTCAACATTCAGAAGCGGCTACATTCAAGCATACAGATCAATTCAATACCCCAAACATATATGGTTGATTTGCATTCCATCACCAAGTCGACGCCAAGGAGTTAACACAATTTTCGATGCGCAGGGCAGTTTCTGTGGGTTCTTGAATCTACTCATCAAAGAACTCCACTATTTAATTAAGAGGATCAACTCTTATTTCAAGCCACCCCCTTGCCTCAAAATCAGTCAATATATCACCGACCATTTTCTCTTCGCTTGTGCCCTTGTCCGCATTATACTTGAACATTACAGTCTGGTCCAAATCTGGGTTACCGCGCGGAAGGATGCCGGAAGTGTATAGACCTGGCCGGATCCTTTGAATGAGGTTACCTAGGGAGAGCCATGAAAATTCATTAGCGCAAGGAGTGAAAATTTGGACGCACGGAGTCCTTGCCAAGTAGAAGATTCTTGCCAAAAGTGAGCCTCTTTCTCGACTGAGGCAGACGTTACTGATACGCTATGACGATCCTCTCGCCCGAAGCTTCTTCCTTTCTCAACACCGCCACATGCACAGCAGCGATATCGCGAACGTCGACGAAGCTGAAGGTGTCCTTGGGAACTTCATCTGGTATATCCGTGGCTATCATGTCCCAGAAGAAGTCTTTCATTCAGACATTCATGTCGCTGGGAGTTTTTACTTCGTGAAGGGTGGGCTGTAGGGGTCTTCATTGACCGTATTCCAGTGAGAGAGCGATTAACTTACACCGAAAACCTGAAATTTGACGTTTCGTTAGGGCTGTATAGAATTGTTCAATAAACAGACATACGATAGGGGGATGAAGTGCGACCGACCATGTCTCCCATTTGACTTCGTTCTTATGTTTCTTATAAAAATCCCAAGCCGCTTGAAACTTCGACGTCAAGAACGAAGTGTAAGAACGAAAGCTTACTCACCTTTCTTGGCTAAGGTCTTTGAAGCGCTCGCCATACGAACTGAAATACTCCTGTATGTGTTTTCCCTTCTCTAACGATCGCACGACTCTATTGTATTTCTCCTCTCGAGTCTTTTCCCGATTCGTTCCTGAATACCTTTCGGCATTCGAAAGGAGTTATACTCGACCTCATGTGCATATCTGGCGCGTCCTTAATACAGACAGAGCAGTTAAATACTGACTACTTACTTATAACTTATAGGGTTGGTTTATAAATTTTCATCTCGGTTTGAAGTCGTCAGTAACAGTCAGTAAGTAATAATCACAAAAATTTCAGTTTGCAGCAACAGGCTCCACCCTTCGATACAGAGCATCTGCTCTCTTTTCAAGCCAGCCCCTTGCCTTAAAATCGGCCAATACGTCACTGACCATCTTCTCTTCGCTTATGTACTGCATACCAAGGATCCGTGTGCCTTTGTCGGCGTTATACTTGAACTTTATCATCTGATCCAAATCCGGCTTGCCGCGAGGGAGGATCCCGGAAGTGTATAACTGGGGCTGAAGTTTTTGAATAAGGTCACCTAAGGAGGACTATGAAAATGTTTGAGCGCAAAGAGACGGGAAAATGGACGTACGGAGGCCTTGCCAAGTAGAGGATTCTGGAACAAGTGTCTTCAGTAAACTTATTTCTCGACTTGGGCAGATATTGTGAAGACACACTGTTAGCGATAACAATTCTCTCGCCTGCAGCCTTTGCAATTTTCAACGCTAGCACATGCGCATCAGCGACATCGCGGACATCAACGTAGCTGAAGGTATCCTGAAGGACGTCATCGGGCATCTCTTTGGTTATCATATCCCAAAAGAAGTTTTTCATGGAGGCGTTCATGTCGTCAGGCTTTTTTACTTTCTGAAGGGTGGGCTACAGAGACTTCCTTATTAATAATGTTCCAGTAAGAGAGTCATACAACTTACACCAAAAACCTGGTATTTGATATTTCATTAGGGTCGCAGAGAACTGACCAATGATAAACATACGAAAGGGGGGTGAAGTGCGAGCATGTCCCATTTAATTTCGTTCTTATGTTTCTTATAAAAATCCCAAGCGGCTTCAAGCCCCATCATTAGGAACCAAAGTGTATGGACGAACCATCACGCGATAAGACACTCACCTTTCTCCGCCAAAGTCTTTGATGCGCTGTATTTGGCTATGGGGCCTGCCTCTCTCCCTTTCTCTTTCACGACTTCCACGTTTTCGTCACCCCAGGACGTTTCGTCAAAAGTGACCGTACCGGTATGTTCCGTGACTGGGTTGTAGATTGCAGCCACTGATGAAGTTATGATGATGCGCTTAACCTTATCACTGGGGATGATACGACACCCGTGAGTAATCAATTGATTTTGAGCTACGAGGAAACAGATGCTTGCCCAAACTTGAGAGCACTTTGTAAGACACCGAGTGTACCATGAAGAGCTGGCCTGATATACTCTGTCGACCAAAAAGTCAAGCCCCTTGCTCGCTCGTATAAAAGACGAAACAAGTACCGTCGGGATCGATACCATACAGTGTAACGAGAGTAGCCAAATGCTCAATCGCATCAACGTCCTTCACTGCGTCGTCAAATGCGCCTTCCTGGATGAGATTGTCTCAACATTGGTCATCTAATATGTCCACAAGGGACGCACCTTCGCCATGTCCTCAACAACAAACAACTCCATCTTGTCGCCATACGAGCTGAAATACTCCTTTATGTATTTTCCCTTCTCTAGCGATCGCACGACGCCTCGGATCATATAGCCCTGTTCCAGTAACACGCGAATGACCCACATTGCGATGTAGCCATTAGCGCCAGTCACAAGGACTCGGGAACCTAAAGGTTCAACAGTAGGCATAGTCAGAGTGATGAATACGAAACCGCAGAAATTGTATTGAGGAGTGAGTGAAAGGGGACCTTGAAGGTCTTTATAGTTCAGAGGTAGTAAATGACGACATATAGTCTCGATCTAGTCGATTTGGAAAAGGAGATATGATCGGGATTTAAACACCTTTCTGCCACTCAAAACAATGGTCGGTAGATAGGAAACTGAGCGTATCACATCCGAGGCCCTTTCTTTAAGGTACAGTCCTTGGATCCATAACAGCCCGGAACCTTCATTAAACATTAGCAAGCGAAGGTGTCAAATTTGTAGGAGACTTGTGTCTTACATACTTTCGTTAGCCTGTTCCTTCTTTCGCTTTCGTCCTTTTGTCTTCAAGATTTAGTTAAATTTGTTAGTATCCAGCGAACTATTTGATTCACTCCCTTGAGATCGAAAACACAAAAATTGTAAAAATTTGATTGCTAGTCCCTTAAATACACAAAGTTAAAAATGCTTCTAGTCCGACTCATTTTGCTTGAATCTACATTTTGTGATCATGCTTAATGAGGTCAGCCGCCTGATAGAAGAATAGTAAGAAGAATAGTCAAGTAAATGACTGATAGTAGTTCAAAGATAGTACCTTTTCTGCTATTGCATACACGGTGGCTTGAATATGCGTGGCAATTGGAATGGGAACGATACTGGCATCAGCTATGCGAAGGTTACTGGTTCCGTAGACCTTAAGTTTATTATCAACGGCGCCTAAAAAGGAGTGAGGGTCTTGTGCAGGCGGGAATTAGAATTTGTTAACCTCCCAGGTCTCGGCGAGCTAATGGAGCTGTCCCTGTCATTGGCAGAGATCAGACGCGTGAGCTAGAATAGCGCAACCCAGGTGATTAATCAACGTACCCATGAGATGGCCGCTGCTCTGAAGTTATCATTAAGTATGCATATTTAAGCATGTATAAGTAGGGAGTAACTCACGGATAGGGTCTTGCGAATAAACCTTAAAATTTATTAGTTTTTTTAATCGGCATAGGCAGACAAGTATGCTCACCCAATCAATTGTTCTTTCGGTAACGGTGCAGGAGGTACCGTCTGTGCTTCGATTATATCCTTTAGGTAGCTAACCGAAGTGACCTTCTCCATGAATCGGAACCCAGCAACAAGCATTTCCGTATCTGTGGTGAAATATCAAGACCAAGGATTATAAAGCAGATTTATAGTACTGGTCGCCTACCAAAGTCGTTGCCTAAATAATTCAGATTTATTTTTGGAGGTTGAAATGGGTTAGCGGAAGAGATGTGCTGGTGTAGTGCACTATAATCGCTGAAAATGGATTGTATTTAAGAAAACGCACGATTGATCCACGACTGAAGGGGTGCTAGGAGGGATAAATGATTTGACAAGCGATTTGTTAGAAGTCGCAGGGTTAAAGTCAAATGGAAATGACCTACCTGAATACCAGTCAACATTCCGAAGTAAGACCTGCCTGGTTCAGGAGCAACAATTCCTTTTGAGAATATAATTGTCTCCAAGTCAGGTACCCGTTCCTTCTCCAACCATCTCAATTGGACATGATATTGCTCAATTTGGAGGGGAGTTGAAGTATTGGATTGCTTTGCAGCTGAAATCAAATCTTTCAGAATCTTTATGAGCATCGTAAACTCCGTCTCTCCAACCGCTTTATGAAGAGGATTGTACACTGCCGTTGAATCAGTAGCTGCGATCCATCCTTCGCCTGCTGTCTCGCTGTAACATTTATGAAGATCCTGAACAGCGCGAAGCCATGATGATTGACTCACTATTTAACTGTTTCATTAGCGACAAACTCTGGGTTGTTTCTGAATTCGTCTATATCGAACTTAGTTCTGGATGTCATGCTCTAGAATTATCTTGAAGACTCACCAAACGTCTTAACATCGGGATGGAGAAGGAATTGAATGGGTGTAAAAACATGATCCTGTAGGAATTTGATTGGAGAGTAGATTTTTGTCAGAAAATTATGGCGTACATGTAAATTCTCTCCCACACCAGGTAGATCAACGAGACAAGGAATACCGAGGGATTTAAGTTGGGATACATTGCCAATGCCTACAGAATAAGGGGGTCAGGGAAACCACTAAAGTCAGCCAACATTCGAAGGAGCACCTGATAACTCCAACACTTGGGGGGTCTGCACCGCTCCGCAGCAGAGTATAACTTCTTTTTTAACAGATGCAGTGTAGTTTTCTCCATTGACGGAGAATTCTGCGCTTCGTGCAATATGATTTCCTTGAGCATCAAGGGCTGTCTCGAAGACAAGCTTTGTAACCTACGAAGGCAAGTGAAAAGTCATGTTCGAAAATGCATATGAAAACAGTGATCATACCATTGCATTTGTAAGAACATAAAGATTATCAAACGCCCTGGAAAGGTATGCCGAAGCAGAGCTAATGCGCATCCCAGAATCCTTATCAACGGTTCTCTTCAAATTCTTCACTCCATCGGTCTTACCACCATACTGAAAGACAAGTCAGGGATGCCTTGCTTGGCCTTAACAATAGCATACGTACCCCATTCACATTAGTTGGAATTCCTATCGAATTAAAGGCTTTGATAGCGGGCGCCATAACGTCTGTATAGAGAGTATTATAAGAGGTCTGTGGAAGAACATGTAGTAGGTTATTAGTAAAATAAAGTAGAAAGACACTTCGTTACGAACTTTGATAGGCCCATCGTATCCAGATGTATCTTCGCTTGGAATTCCTTCGCGAATGATCTCAGCATCGGGAAGTGACATAGATGTGTACGGGTCAGAGGCCGTCCTAGTTTCGCTGGCATTTTCAGATTTCTTGAAATATGGAAGTAATGAGTCCCAATCCCAGGCCCCCTCTGGGTCTGAAAAGTGTTTCCAAGAGTCATACTCTTCCTTGGATGCTCGATCCCAGGCCAAGTAATTGAGCACTGTCGTTCCTCCAAGGCCCTTTCCCCTGTGAATAGATGAGAAAGTGAAATAAACTATTCAACTAAGTATCACGAACCGTGGAACTTGAATAGAGCGTTGGCCTGTATGTTCTTGAGGTTCGCTTTTGAAACACCAGTCGAATTTGGGATTGCCGGCAGCCATCCCGATTTCCTCTGCTCATGGATGTGAATGATGAGGCGGACGTTGCATGTGAAAATCATACTTGGATGTGTGATTAGAGGATCATCCTCAACCACAGATCCAGCCTCCAGTAGACCGACTTTCGCGACACGATTCTCAGCCAAGCTATCAAAAGAATTGCTATTGAGGCCGCGATGTCCACTTCGTAAGGACAACCTACCGAACGGCCAGTGGAAGTTCTGCATTTCCACCACCTATAACAATGTCAGAGACTTCACAAAGACAGAAGGCCGTTGGAAATACCGATAACTATGTAATCAAAGACGTCATTCGAGAATTCTTACGCAGACGGGAATGAGGGCATCAGGAAGAACAGTAGGAAGTATTATTGTGGACCTTGAGAATTGCTGTCTTATTATATGAGCGGACCCACGTGGTAAACGGAAATTTTCATCATGACCATGCCATCCACAAAGGATCGCTTATCAGAGCTGGGCGCTCGTAAACGAGAAGAAAAATAATCATTTGTCACAGACGTTCGGGGTGCTATATGTTGCGTTTGGTTTCAGAGCATTCATCGAAAACACCACTCAACGGGCTCCGTCGGGCTCCGATAGATTGTGTAAACCTGAACAAGACCCAAGAGCATGTAAGCAGGGCAAAGGAGAGTATCTGGTCTGGGAAAGTGACAGAAGAAATACCTGATGCCTTAAACACAACGCTGTGTCTTCTGTTTTCGATATTGTTTTATGAGCATTCGGTGAAACTTTGTTAAATTCTCGTCCATGGGATCAAAGAGACAAAAAGTGTGCCATTCACGGATAAACGAGGTTACAAATGTTGCTCGTCAAACTCATGGATCGATAGACAATAAACTGGGTTTGAAGCTTGCTAAGCCGTGATCGGATCTACATCTTGTGGTCATCTTTGATAAGATCTGCTGCCTGAAAGTCGAAGAAAAAAAAAGACGTCAAGGAAATGTCTTCAATAGTTTGATGAACATACCTTTTCTGCAATTGCAAATATAGTTGCTTGGATGTGTGTGGCCATTGGAATGGGGACAATACTGGCATCAGCAACGCGAAGGTTGCTGGTGCCATAGACCTTCAGCTTGTTATCAACGACCCCTAACGGTAGCGTTAGAACCATTCTTTAGACAGCACAAATTTGTCAACCTCCTAAATCTCGGCGAGCTAATGAAGCGGTTCCTTTGATCCGTAAGGATTAGACGCATCAGCTACAATAAGCAGCCAAAATGGCTTATCCACGCACCCATGAGGTGGCCACCGCTCTGGGATAACTATTGAGCGT
Source organism: Gymnopilus junonius (assembly GCA_015501075.1). Classification (NCBI taxonomy): domain Eukaryota; kingdom Fungi; phylum Basidiomycota; class Agaricomycetes; order Agaricales; family Galerinaceae; genus Gymnopilus; species Gymnopilus junonius. Next base: position 7,540 of record JADNYJ010000462.1, on the reverse strand, counting down.
GATACACATTCAAGCGTGAACGGCCAGCGACTCACAAATAAAGACTGCTGAATAAACCTTGAGTTTTGTGAGTTTCCTTACTCGGCACAAATGGAGGAATACGATCAACTCAATCAATTGTTCTTTTGTTAACGGTACGGGAGGAACCGTCTGTGCTTCGATTATGTCCTTCAAGGGGCTTACTTCAGTGACCTTCTCTATGAATCTGAACCCAGCGGCAAGGACTTCGGTATCTGCGGTCAGGTATTAGGGCAAAATCAGATGTTGTAAAATTAGCAGCCAACCAAAGTCGTTGCTCAAATAATTTGGATCGATTTTTGGAGGTTGAAAGGGGTCAGCGGTCGTAATATGCTGGTGAAAGATGTATATTATGATCTTTGAATCCTTTAGGAATCAACTCTGATGAAAACGCACGATTGAGCCACGACTGAACGGGTGCTAGGAGGAATGGAGAATTTATCAGCATCAACGGCATCCCAGAGTGTGAGTTAACTAAAAACCTGGACACCAGTCAACATTACGAAGTAGGATCTGCCTGCTACAGGAGCAACAAGTCCTTTAGAAAATATCATTGTCTCTAGGTTCGGTACTGGATTCTTCTCCAACCATTTCAATTGGACCTGGTACTGCTCGATTTGAAGAGGGGTTAAAGAGTTAGATTCCTTTGCAGCCGAGATCGAGTCTTTGAGAGACTTCATGAACAGCGGAAATTTCGTCTCCCCGACAACTCTATGAAGAGGATTGTATGCGACAATCGAATCAGAGGCGGCGATCCATCCTTGACCAGATGATTCGCTACAGTGGCATGAGTTTGTTGAAAAAACGAACGGCCAAAGTAAACAGCGCACTATTTGGCTGTTTCCTCAGCTAAGAATGTTGGATTGTTCCTGAACTCATCTACGTGAGGTTCAGGTCTAAAGCTTTTCTCTGAGATCAGAAACAAATACACACCAAACGTTCTGACATCTGGACGGAGGAGGAACTGGGTGGGTGTAAATATACGATCCTAAAGGAACTAGATTAATAATGACATTTTTATCATTGACATTATGACTTACAAACAAATTCTCTCCGATCCCAGTCAGATCAATGCGACAAAGGATACCAAGGGATTTAAGAAGGGATGCATTTCCAATGCCTACAACGTAAAAAGGTCGGGAACGACACGAAACATAGCCCATAATCAAATACGCACCTGACAATTCCAACACTTGCGGGGTTTGCACTGAACCACAGCAAAGTACAACTTCTTTTGCGGCCAGTGCGGTGTGATGTTCTCCATGGACAGAAATTTCAGCACCTCGCACAACGTGATTTCCTTGATCATCGAGTGATGTCTCGAAGAGCAGCTTTGTAACCTACAAAAGCAAGTGAATGACAATTGAGAACGAAAGTAAAAAGAATGGTCATACCATCGCGTTAGTAAGGATATGAAGGTTATCAAACTCCTTCGCAAGGTCAAGGTATGCTGAAGCGGAGCTGACGCGCGTCCCAGAATCCTTGTCTACAGTTCTCTTCAAATTCTTCACTCCATCCGTCTCACCACCGTACTGTATAGAGGAATGTTAAATGACATGCGTGGACCTTCAATTAAAAGAAGCAATGTACGCACCCCGTTCGCATTGGTTGGTGCACCTAGCGAATTAAAGGCTTTGATAGCGGGTGCCATAATATCAGTGTAAAGAACATTGTAAGAGGTCTGTGCAGAATCCCAGTACGTTACCAATTAAATTAAATAAATAAAAGTGACACCGTTACGAACCTTTACAGGACCATCCAATCCACATACTTCTTCGTGTGGGGTTCCTTCACGAGTAATCTGGGCATCGGGGAGTGAAACAGCTGGGTATGGGTCAAAGCCCGCCTGAGATGCGCTCGCATTTTCGGCTTTCTTAAAATACGGAAGTAACGAATCCCAATCCCAGCCCCCCTCAGGGTCGGAAAAGTGCTTCCATGAGTCATACTCCTGCTTGGAAGCTCGATCCCAGGCTAGATAATGGAGTAGTGAGGTCCCTCCAAGACCCTTGCCTCTGTCAACCGATTAGGACATGAAATGAACAATACTGACATGGACCTACGAACCGTGGAACTGGAATAGAGCGTTGACCCAGGTGTTTCTGGGGTTCGGTTTTAAAGCACCAGTCGAAGGCAGGATTGCCGGTTGCCATCGCTATTGCCTCTGCACATGGATGTAAACAACGGCACGAACAACGACTTGGGAAATTATACTTGGCTGCGTGATTAAAGGATCATCTGAAACCACAGAGCCAGCCTCTAGTAGACCAACCCTTGCACTACGGTCTTCAGCCAGGCTATGGAAATCCAAAGAATTTCAACTGTTACTGAGAAACGGTCATTTCATGAAGGCGACTTACCGAACGGCAAGCGGAACACCTGCATTTCCACCACCTATAAGTTATAACAATGTCAGAAACTTTACGAAGAAAAAATGGGCGACGAAATGTACCGATAACTATGTAATCGAAGACGGTACTTGAAAATTCTTCCGCGGATGGATATAATGGCATTACAAAGACGAAAAGCGAGTAGTGTCTACGTGGACCTTGAGAATTGTGATCTTAATATATAGGAGACGTGTTCGTTGATCTCTCGTGACGAGAGACTTCAATACCTTAACTAAGATCCATATATCCACAAACGACGCGTCGAAGCCCTGTCTAGGGCTCTAGGCGATTCTATTAGAAAGGCTTTGCAACGGGGGGAAAAAACCTGATTACTCACTATCGAGAACTGACCCATTTTCGGTGTGTCATACACAACACTCTTGAGAAAAAGATCGCCCCCAGAGCCTCGGGTCCCGGTTGGGTGTGTGAGCCCGAGCAATAATAGGTATGCAATTTCAAATAGAGCAAGAGTTGAGACTGTTGGAGCAACAGAATGATGCGTGACGTTACGCCGTTACGGCTTACCTCCGAGGCTCCGACCACCACCAGCGATCATTAAATTCGGGAAAGCGGCCATCGGAAATGCAGAGACTCAGAGGCTGAAAGCGATGGACTCCCGGCGTGAATATGGATACCAAGTATGTGAAGTTTCTTTTATTTTTCTCTTTAGCTCATGATGGAAAGACACTGCAGGAAAATTTTTTCACCACGTTCACCGGTAAACGCACAGGCACATCGCCAGGTTGAACAAACAGATCTTCTGTATGCTCTAACCCACGCGTGCTACGGCTATGGGCTGAAGGGTGCTTGTCAATCTACATCAGATTCGACTCGGGATATCTGCTCTGGTCCAGATGTGTGGGATTGAATGGTGTCATTCACCTCAATGTGCGTCGGAACAGTCATACATTCTATTTAAAGTCTTCTCTCATGTCAGATTTACTTTTCTTTAAATCTCTTACAATCTAGGTCCAAAACTTAAAGTGACTGTTAGATCATGCCAGTCGTCAAACCCAATACCGCCTCAAGGGTCCTCATTACTGGAGGAAATGGTTACATTGGGGTGTGGGTCATACGCTTCCTTCTTGAGCAGGGTTATGTCGTTCGTGCTGCTGTTCGGGCGGACGATAAGGGTAGAAAATTGACAGAGTACTTTCCCTCTCATCGCGATAAAGTGGAATGGGTCGTCGTTGAAGATATAACGAAGGTGAACATCAGTCCGGCGAAGAATTCAATGGCTAACAATTTGCTTCTGCCAGGATGGTGCTTTCGACGATGCAGTGAGAAATGTAGACGCGATTATACACATGGCCTCTCCTGTCGATTCGTCTAGCGTGGAGCCTGAAGGTACTCAAACACAGACTTGGGCGCGGTGGTTCTGATGGCCCTTACAGAGTTGATCAAGCCAGCGGTACAAGGTACAACCAGCATCTTGAAAAGCGCTATCGAATTTGGGTAAATGCCATTTTTGCCTTCTAGCAGCCCGAGCTTTCTGACCAACTCGCTCGCGATATTCTTAATAGCATAAAGGTCAAACGTATTGTCATTACATCTTCCACTGCGGCCGTCATGGGCTTATTGAAGGAACCCCCTAATGTTTTTAACGAAGAAAACTGGGGAGACGAATTTGTCAAGATTGTTCAAGAGCAAGGTAGAGAAGCGCCTTGGATGTACAAGTACCGTGCGTCGAAAACGTTGGCCGAGCAAAGTACGTGAGTGTCATGTGATCGCTTCAGCAACAGGCTCAATATAATTCAGCTGCGTGGAAGTTATACAACGAACACAAGGGAAAAATCGGCTGGGAATTAGTGGTCATTAACCCGCCTCTGGTAAGCCAGCCACATACGTACCTTACCTTAGTATTTTGTACTGACATTTTGCTATGTTGGGCGTGAAAGGTTGTTGGAGTAAGCATTGGTTCCGTCGATTCAGTAAACATCTCAAATTGATTCGTGGACTTAGCCCACCCTTCTCGACGTGAAGACACCGAAGGATCTGAACTTTTCTCTGATCATATGGTGGACTGCCGTCAGTAAAGGCATAGCGAACGACGCATTCAAGGCATCCTATGCTTATATCGATGTCCGGGATGTCGCATCAGCGCATGTTCTTGCTCTTTCCAAAGAAGAGGCAGCCGGCGAGAGGATCATCGTCTCTAACGGTACGTATACGGCATTGCAACAGAGACGACAAAAACTCATTCTTATATTTTCCCTTCAATCAAAGGCGTCATCACCTGGCAGGAAACGCGTAAATTCTTCCACTTCTTCCTTGTTCCAACATGCGCTTATCCAACAACAGGCTCTGTAATCCAGTCTCTCCGTCCGGAACTTTATACCTCTGGAATATTCCCGCTGGCAAACCCTGACTTGCACGAAGCGGTTCTGTTCGATTACGATCCCGCCAAAGGGAAGCACATACTAGGTATCAAATACAGAAGCAAAGAGGAAATATTCATAGATACATTGGCCGATTTTGAGGCGAGAGGATGGCTTGAGAAGACTATTTAATATACTTCGAAGTTACTAAGATTGGGTATTGACAAAAGCAACAGTATAGCATTTGCAATTAATCCTTGCCGCCATCATTACTCTTCATCGAAGCCGCCCATGTCCAAGGCTTATCTAGGTTGGGCTCCGATTCATAGTATTCCCATCCAGCTATCCCTCCAAAGCGATCACCGTACATCTTTACTAATTGCTTCGTGGTATTCTTCACCGTATCCAACCCCACAAACCCACTACCGTTGGCCTGGTTCGTAAGGATACAGTCTACCAATTTACTCGTGTCCTCGCTCGCTTTCATATACAGGCGATAACAGGCGATAACCGGCCTATCGCACTGCAAGTTCACTTGAATGTTTGAACTTGCTTACATACGAGAGTTCCCTTTTTTTTCCCTAGATCCCTCAGGATTCTCCGAGCCATTTTTTCCTGTCAGAAATTATGATTTCGGTGATAGGCACGCGCAAGATTTTGGTTTCCACTTCTGCATAGCAGCCAGCTGCTCAATGCTCATCATGCTCTGCAATCCCTTATGTAGCAAGCAGAGATAAACTAGAGTGCAGGAAGTCTGATATTAGTCGTCGTTTACATCAAAACCTTCATCCTCCCCTTCATCGTATTCTCCACCTCCCTCCACTAGGACCCTCCACTCTAGAAGGTCCACGAAACTGGAAAAACTCCTTCATCCAACGGGGCAAGCTGCTCGAATAGAGAAGGCGACAGGTCTGGGTACACGCAAGTTTTAAAAATATAAATAAATAAAAAGAGAAGGAGAGAAACGAACCGATGTCGTCCTCACCGCATGATTGACAGCTATCCTCGACTAACCCCGTGGCCGTTTGCCCAGTGTTAGTGTTGGTGATTGTTATTTGCTGTTTAATAGGTTGATCAAGGAAGAAGAGAAAGTCAGAATTAACAATTATCGATCTGTTCACTGTAACCAAGAGTCTGCTTACCTGGCCGCAGTCGCTCCCGCCATGTGCATCGTAGAGTTGCTTGCTGATAGCGACTATGGGTTCGTCCTGGGTGTTCGTGATACCGCAATTCCCAAGTCCTGGAATGAAAGGGTGAATTTACAAGAGAATTAAACACAATATCAGAACATTTGAGAGCAAAGGTGACCTACCAGGATAATACCACGTAGCCTTCAAAGTAGAGTATGATGAGTAATGAATGGATATGTACTTGTATAAAAAGTTCAGCCTACCTGTCCAGTGCGCGTCTGGCGCTTATCAAGTGTAACGGAGTAGCTTTGTACGACGTCGGCCGGTAAGGCAAAAGTAGAGAAAACCGACATGGAAAGAGTCAGAAAAGAGATTTTCAGCGCAAGTTGCAACATGATTTGACTTGGAACACGTAATGCTCTGAAATTTGAAGTCGGTTCCAGCCTACTTTTATACTTAGAGAAAAAAAAGAAAAGGGTGGAAATCAACTCACTGCGGTCCGGTCATGGTCAACGGAAAGCGCTACACAAACAAAAACGGAGAGCCGCAAGTTCGCCGTCCAGGACATGAACGGCGTCTAAAGAGTCGAGTAGTCTTCTTTCATAACGCCCTTAATAAAACAAAACAAAGTTAGCAGGAAACGTCTAGGAAGTTCCGAAGACCGGACCCTAATGAAGTTCTAGTCCCAGTTCCAGTTTTCCCGTTCCTAATTTCCAGTTGAGTCTCTTCTTGTCAAAGTCCAATGGGTCACCAGTCACCCGAGCACTACTGCAAACGAGAATGACTCTACATTCCATTGTCAATAATAAACATGGGAAATAGGACAGTTTGTCGTTTTCTACTTGCCGGAATGGATTCCCTAAGCCAGAGTCTCCGAGTTGTTCGAGCGGAAGGACTTTGACATCAGGCATGCTACTATTATGTTGCAGCGTGCGATATCGTACGTTGAGGTTTTACTCAAGGAGGAAAAGGTCGTTCGCGTAGTTCGCGTAGTAACTGGTTAGCAGTGAGCACATAGTATGAGGCTAAAGCTGCAGAGTAACAGCCGGACTGTATCCGAACAAAACGGTTGAGACAGAATAGTTCGTTGGCGTAGGAAGACTTAACGTTGAATTTGATAGGCTGCAAAAAGGGTTTCAATGCAGGCTTGACCACAACAACTACCAAGACTTACAGTCAAAGCACAGACAGAGACTCCGAATGACAGAGCGTAATTGATGTGCACGAGCACGGGTTTCGTTATGGCACGCCCCTTGAGCTCGAGATAAGTGGGCAAAAATAACCAACAGAATTGCACGCAGCCTATATATTTATACGCACTTTGTCCGTTCTCGCCTTCCAGCTGCTACAAGTCCGCGACTTGACCATGCTATGGGAGAAAAGAATGAGAGCGAAGACTTTAAAAGATCGTAAACCAGTTATAGCCTATAGGATGCAGGTTTGCTGATAGGCCGATAACTCAAAGTCAGGAATAGCAGAAGTACAAACGGCAGCTCAGACTGATTTCGAACAGATCAATGAACATTTGAATTATACATTGATCACATAACGGTGGAGATCATCATGATTCCTGTGTAAACCAATACAATTGTCAGCAAACGCAATCTAGTACACCAAAACATACTCACAGTAAGCAAGTAAATAACAAGTACAGCAGAGCGCGTCCCCGTCCTCGTCCTTGTAATTC
>JADNYJ010000461.1:0-24937 GCA_015501075.1 Gymnopilus junonius | reverse complement strand
TGACATCGTTTGCAAACATCCATTTCCCATCCTGCGCCTACCTTGATTTTCGACCGCAACCTTCCTCGGGTTTGAACGAAAGGTGGCCGGAGGTTTCTGCCTTTATCAAATCACTTTCATCCGTGGAAACATTGGCGACAGTAGATTACGGAATAGACGTCCTTCAGAAATGCCCGGAAGGCGAGCTGATAATGCCCTCATTGCGCAAAATAAAGCTGGATAACGCCACGCCTGAAGACATTCATTGGTCTTTCCTGGCCGTTAGAGAAAAGCTTGGTGTCCCAGTTTCGGTGCTATATCTGTCAGGGAGTCAAATAGGCGATTGGGGCTTTTGTGATAGTTTCCATGGAATGAAATCATCTGGAAATCGGCCTGGGAGAAACGGAAGTGGAGTACACCTGTGGAACAGGAGAGCCAGAGAAATTGAATTTTGGATATCTGCAAGGCTTGACGAAGAACTGTTAGAATTAGCCCTTAGCTCCAGTGCTGCCACCGAACTTCCAATAGTCGTTGGAGAGGGTGGTCACAGAGTAAGAATACTTTCATAGCCGTAATTGCATCCATAAAAAAAGTATATTAATTACATGTCACTTTTATTTCTTCGTCAGTCTGAAAAAGACATACCAATACATAGAAGAGAGTTACTTTGATCGGATGAAAGGAAGAGAACGAAGAACGAAGAACCGCCCGGTAAGAGAGAAAGAAGAAAGCCGAGCCAAGGCGAAATGAACGGAAGAACAAACTAGAACAACGTGCATGAATCAAGATCCAAAGTCCCAGCTGATTTCCCCGCACCCCCACCGCGGCATTAAAATAATTAATTAACAAGATCGACGATCAAGGGCTCCCAGCGACCTTCTTTTTGATAATTTCCACAACAGCCGGTTCCGCAAGCGTGCTGAGATCGCCAAGCTGATCGCCCTCGCCTGCGACGATCTTGCGCATAATGCGGCGCATGATCTACATAGCGGCCAGTCAGATCCCCAGTTATACTTTGAAAAAAACCGGAAAGGTCAACGCACCTTGCCAGACCTCGTCTTGGGAAGATCAGGGACGATGTAGATTTTCTTGGGAGCAGCAAAAGGTCCAATGACTTTACGGACTTGGAGGACGAGTTCCTTGGTAAGCGCAGCCTCGTCACTTGGGTCAAATGTGAATTCACTGTCGACAGAAAGTAAATTAGAAGTGATTCAACACAAGGTGAGGATAACGGTACTCACGGTTTCAAGGTGACGAAAGCGTAAACGGCCTGTCCAGTGAGCTCATCGGCTGTTCCAATCACTATGATGAAGGAACAAGTTTGTCAGTTTCATGGAATGGGAAATGTGTTTTGATGCTTACCAGCAGTCTCAGCGACGCCATGGTGTAAGATCAGCGCAGACTCGATCTCGGCGGTCGACAGTCTGTGGCCAGAGACGTTGATGACATCTGAATAAATAAGATGAGCACGAAATCACTGAGAAGGGACAAGAAGATCAACACACCATCAACACGGCCTTTAATCCAGATGTAGCCATGCTCATCACGCGCAGCGCCGTCGCCAGTGTAGAAGTATCCGGGGTATGGCTATATTCCATGTTACATCAAATTCTGAGAAGGGATGAAACAGGTGATAAGACTCACCTTCATGTAAGTATCAAGGTATCGGTTGTGATCTTGGTAGATCGTACGGGCAATTGAAGGCCAGGGGCGCTTGAGAGCAAGGACACCCTCGACATTGTTTCCTTCCAATTCCTAAAATAAGGGCATGGGCATAAGTCATGTTGATTCTACGAGGTGACAGGGATCATGCAACAGACCTTTCCAGTGAGAGGGTCAAGGATAGCAGGTTCGATACCGAAGAAAGGAACAGTAGCTGAGCCGGGCTTGGTCTCAATCGCACCAGGGAAGGGGGTGACGACGATTGACCCAGTTTCCGTTTGCCTGTGAGATACCAATTAGCACCTAAAACAGACAAATGAAAAATATCCCGAGTGAAACGCACCAGAAGGTATCGACAATAGCACACTGCATCTTCCCGATATGTTCATTGTACCAATTCCAGGCTTCAGGATTGATCGGCTCTCCGACGCTACCCAAGACTCTCAGACTGCTCAAATCATGATTCTCAACGTGGTGCGAGCCAAGGCGACGGAGAAGACGGATGGCGGTCGGAGCCGAGTAGAATTGGGTGAGCTTGTGTTTTTCGACTGTCTGCCAGTAGCGAGAGGGGGTGGGGTATACGGGTGTGGATTCGAAGACGGTGGTCGACACGCCATTGGCTAGGGGTCCGTAAACGATGTATCTGATAAGGAGAGATTCTGATTAATTGCGAGTTAATTTTAGGACAACCGAAAGAGACACGAACGTATGGCCGGTAATCCAACCTACATCGGCCATGCAGGCGAACTTGTCGTCTGGGTGGACATCGAAGACGTATTTGACGGTAAGAGCAGCGCAGAGGAGGTAACCTCCAGTGGTATGCACGACACCCTTTGGTTTGCCAGTCGATCCGGAGGTCTACGGTCCGAATGTCAATTTAGATAAGATGTGAAAAATGCGGGGGATCAAACCCAAAATCGAAAAACTCACATATAGAATGAAAAGGGGGTCCTCTGACGCCATAACTTCAGGAGGGCAGTAATTGGGAACTTTCAGAACTTCCTCATGCCACCATTTGTCGCGACCTTCGGTCCAGGGGACCTTGTTACCCGTTCGTTGGAGGACCAAGACGTGTTCGACCAGAGGACATTCCTTGAGAGCGGCATCGACAATCGCCTTGTTGGCAATGGTCTTTCCGCCGCGGCGGCCCTCGTCAGAGGTAATTACGACGCGGCATTTGCAGTCCTGCACACGATCGCGGAGGGATTCGGCCGAAAAACCAGCAAATACGACAGAGTGGACCGCACCGATGCGGGCGCAGGCGAGGAAAGCGGCGACAGCTTGCCAAGTCATGGGGAGGTAGACTGAGACGGTGTCTCCCTTCTTCACGCCGAAGGACTTGAGCACGTTCGCAATGCTCGACACTTCGCGGAGAAGTTCAGCATAGGTGATCTCACGCCCCTCACCAGGTTCATCAGCTTCGTAAATGATAGCAGTCTGTAAAGAGTAGATGTGCAAGAGCAGAGTGATGGAAAACGTCAGGTGGTGATGTGATTATTATTTGGTAAAATACGAACCTTGTTAGGATGTGCGAATGCCCAGCGGTCAACGCAGTTATAGGATGCGTTCAGCCCGCCCTCTGGGAACCAGACGATATCGCCAGTCTCGAAATCGCCGGCTCTGACAGTCTTGAAAGGGCGATCCCAGTGAAGCATCGCATGAGCTTGCTGTCAAAAGTAAAAATGACCATCAGTAATGTCGTAAGATGTGAATCTTGCTCGGTAAACTCACCTTTGCCCACCATTTATCAGATTCATGCCCAACGGTCTCCTTGTGCGCTTTGCGATAGTCGTCAATGTGTGGCCCAACATGTGGTTTCTTGGGACCTGACTTGAGACGAGGAGCAACGGGGTGGATTGGGACGGTCTCTGGAGCTTCAGCCATGGCGATGTAGGGAATGGGGTAGAAAGACGGGAATGAAGAGGAATTGAGGGGGGTTGCTCCGGTTTTCTATAATAAACATCTCCATTAAATTGACATCGTAAGGGGGGAGACTATCCGAAAGCGGATATCGATCGCGCGTTCTCGCGTGCCGAATCCGAAATTGTAATCTGCGCTTTGCTCACATGTCCCAATTCCCCTGTTTTCTTGTCGGTGTTGGGTCCTGTCACAATGGCAGCTCCATCTGTGGCGCGCCTAGTACGTCCTGATTTTATCGATTTTCAGCTGATTTGATTAGAAAATGATTTTTTGTTGAAATTCATTTGACCAATTTCTCGCCGATGATTGGTCTGGAGGCCTGGGGATTCGGTCGGCAGCAACGGATGTACTTTTCCCCTCCCCCAAAATGGCGCAAGAACGGGCGGGACGGGGGAGGCTGTGGGCATTCAAACGGAAGCGGACGGAAATACGCTCAGGGTAAGGAATGCACCGCCGGCTGGGCCGTCCGCAATGTGACCAGGAAAAGTGAGACCTATCGGAAGTTACTTTGGGTAGCGTTCACAAGACTACGATAGCCTGCAAGGTTCTATTAGCTTTACCTCAAGCAAAATGAATTGCATACAAACAGTTGAGTGGGTCAATTCACAGGTTTCGAATCAATCTAACTGTTACAATAGGAGTGGCTAACGGAGCAAAGCGGCGTTTATAAAAGAACGGGGAAGTTCTTTGATTATCTTGAGGCTTCTACTTCTGTTCGCGTCTATTTCAAGCTTAACCACGACATAACATACCCCGCAATGACCTAATGGATGAGCAAGCGAGAGTGGACACATAGGGTCGGTCCTCCACTCGGGAATACAATCTGACAGGAACCTGCTACTACTAAATTCTGGCGGAAATGGGGGGAAAAGGCAAAGTTCTAAATGTTATGCAAGTCGAATAGCCTGTGGTGCCATCTAGAGCTTGCATATCGCCAACACGAACTAGGCGTCTACGTCCGATCCTTTGCAGCAGTCTGCAGGGGGGAATAACGAAAAGCGCCGGCACGTGCCGCACCTCTAAAAAAGAGGATCGGCCCACTCGAAAGATGAAGGGGGGATGGCCGATCCTATTGGCGCGTGTCAATTTATAACAGTTTTTGGCCGATGAGGAAGAAGCTTGAACTTCCGTTCTATATATTGCCCTCCGAAGACGGGGAGCCTTTCTCCAACTCGATATCCCTTCCGCCGTTACGGGAAGGGTAGGCGGAAGCAAGCGAAGAAAAAAATCATGGTCTTGATGCGCTTCGCAAGAGTCCAGAGCACGGAACGCCGAACCGGAATCCGTATGTAAATTCTATGTATGTAAATATGTTATGGAGCGACTCCGAATGCATAGCTCAAAATGTTAATCGACGCGACCCCACGATCAGGTCACCCCCATGTCTCACTTTCGCCTTAATGCGGGGAATTGTGCCCATGGGGCAAATCAAATTGATTGTTGTGGTTATGTACAACCAAGGTCCATGAGGCTGCTCGAGGTAGTCTAGAAGTGGAGGCAGAGCGTCCGTAATGTAGCGAAGGATCATTCATCATGTTCGGATTAGCACCAGTTTGAAAGAGGAAAGTGGTGTGGGTAGTCCTGCGTCCCTGCGAAGAATGAGGTGATAACGTCAAGTTAATTCATTACACCGAATCCTTTAGAGTGAATAGATGGTGAAGGAAGAAGCGCCAAGGTCACGCCCATTTTTGTTATTGATTTCTCAGAGCACCTTCACCATTGAACATCCCTATCAAATTGAATAGAATGGTTTAGGGTCCCTCGGAGCTTCCGACTTCAGGGAATTAATAAGCATCTCGGAATTCCGTAAGCGCCTATGGATGTAGCATCTGAAAATCAGCGACTGATCTTTTATCGGCTGTCATGAGAACAGATGGAATGGTGTGGGTCGAAAATGGACAAATGAAGATAGGGGCTTTGAATCTAAATTAGACGCGGCACCGACGCGACTATCATGTGATGCGTATATCACATGTGTGACAAATCGCGTCTTGTCACACCTGATATTGTCAGCAGTGCGCGTTTCGAACATGGCCATTATTTTCTACCAACCATCCCCGTTCTTACCTATTCCCAAGTTTTTAGCTTTTATAATGTCCACCAGACGGAGGAGCACGGCTGTCAAAGAGAAGTCGGCCCCTTCTGCCAAAGCAGTGACACGGAAGTCCCCACGTAAACCTCCCGTTAAGTCAAAGAAACAACAACGGTCAGACGAGGAAGAAAACACCACTTCTTCTTATTTCAAGGAAGCGGGTGGCGACGAGTCTCAAGATGAGGAAGACGACGCTTCTGATATAGGAAAGAAACGAAGAAAGTCTGCTGCTACGTCGATCAAATCCAAGAAGACCGCCACAAATAAGAAACGCAAACGGGAGGACGAGGACGAGGAGTACTCCGAGTCCGAAGAACCGCCCAAGAAGGTTTATGACAGCGACGCGCTGGATGAAGTTTCAGACTTTGACACCACTTCTAAACGCAAGAAGAAGAGCCGTACGTCAACGTCAACCTCCAACGCATCTCCCAAGAAGACCACGTCGCCAAAGAAAAAGAAGCAAAAGAATGGTAATGATGAAAAAGAGTTCGAAGACCTCGAACTGGCGGAAGGACAAGAGGTAGTCGGTGTCGTCGTTCAAGCTCCTACCACCGGCCGCGTACCGCCAGGTCGGATATCGCAGAATACGTTTAACTTCCTGACAGAGTTGAAGAAGCCGGAATGCAATGACCGGGAGTGGTGCGTTCTGGCTTTACTATTCCGCCCTTTTATTGATTCTTGATGATAAAATAGGTTCAAACTTCATGGTAAGTGGAAATCCACCGTAGAACGCGCCATCAAGCTAATAGCCGGTTTTTAGAACCAGTTTACCGACTCGCAGAAAAAGAATGGAAGGACTTCATCGAGAATTTCACAGACGTCCTCGTCGAGGTTGATCCTCAGATCCCTCATCTCCCAACAAAAGATGTCATACATAGGATTTATCGAGATGTGCGTATTTTAATCTACACCCGCCTATCCACCCGCCAGTTTTCTTGATCCGAACTTGTGTGAACTAAACTGACTTGGTGGCAGATACGATTCAGTAATGACAAGACCCCTTATAAAGCCGGATTTTCCGCCAGTTTTTCGAGGAGCGGAAGGAAAGGCATCTTTGCTCATTGTCAGCCATTTTCCCCTCTGTCAGAATCACGTTGCTGATATCTCGGTCCGTTTGTTGCTTTTGTTGGCATTCCGATTATGATTAGACCACATGTAAGTCATCCATCAGTATTGCCGAGCTCTCTGGGCCGTGCCTGACGGTCCTTTAAACGTCCCCAAAAATTCTCAGTGCAGGTACGTACCTCTGATTCCATGCGAACTCCTTTCTCCACTCATTCCGGATAAACTGATGATCGCGATTATCTTTAGTCATACCAGGCAATGAGAGCCTCATCGCCGCCGGGAGCTGGTGCCCTGGAAAGAATGAACTCGCTACCATCAGGTACGCACGTCAGCCCACTTTCTTCTCCATATACTTATGCCCTGTTACGATCTCATTCCAGAGCCAACATCCAACGCAACCCGTCCCGTCTACGAAACATTATTTCTGCTCCTGAATTTGTCAAGTTCTTTGGGAAGCCCAAGCCTCATCCCAGAGGCGAAAGGCAGAATATTTTTGGAGGTGAGGACGAGTTGAAGACTGCCCCAAAAGGCGTTGCGAAGGACCACAAGTGAGATTGTTCTCTTCCAGCAGCCCGGTCGAACAATTATTTTAACTAAAATTAATATAATCAGAGATATCGACTTGTTGAAATGCCGCTCATTTGCTGTAATACATCGGTGAATTCTTTATTAATATTTGATTTTCTTGTCATAAAGATCTCGCTCATCTACCTTTCTTTTCTTTTTTTATATAAGATTTACGGATTCTGAAGTCCTTGACCCGGATTTCAAATTTACCCTGGCCAAAGTAGCGAAAGTGATGCAGCCATTCGTTCATACGTGATTTATTCTCTCGGTGATTTTTTCCTCCTTTACAATACTTATAACTTTGTTACTAGATTTGAACGATATGATGACCATCACGGCCGGCACCAATACCAATGCCAACGAGGGTGCGACGAAGATGAGGCAGATGAAGATGCAGACGATGAAGAGTGATTCTTTTAATAGGAACTACTATTTGGGACAGGACGGGTGTATGACCTTGACTATAGGTTTACCGTTTCATGTTATGTTTACCCGCTCTCTTGATTATTTCCCTGTTCAACATAAGAACTGTTCCCATCCGTCTGATTTAGCGCATCCTGAGAGAGATGGAATAAGGATGGCAGAACGACGCTTCTCGTGCTTCCTGGCCATCAACCTTCTCTGTTTTCAATCAGCCTATTATTATAACTGGTGGGTGAATCATTGATGATGCTTTCGGGTTTCTGATTTACTAATAGAACTGCAGGGCATAATGGACTTTTTGTTACGCCACACCTAGCACGTCTCCGGAACTCGATGCCGCATATCATATGCGTGACCTTGGTTTGGCTGATATTGTATCTATCGCAGCAATTGTATCTTCCCGTCAATTCATACTTTGAAGGAAGATGGTTGTTACCCCGTCCTCCTGGGGGTGGGTATCATGGCGGATGAACTATTGCGCTCGAGCCAGCTCGCACCTTCATTGACGCATTTTGCCAGGAAATTTTGTCCTTTTTCTACGAACAACGCATTCGCGACGACACAAGTATACGGTGACGCTAGTGGCTGTTTATCATCCTCCGAACGACTTGCTCTTACATTTACGACTCCATTTGAAGTGGCTTAGTCAGGTGTCCATTGTGTTGTGAACCCAGTCACCGGAGCAGTTCCTTCCGACGAAAGCCCTCAGTAACACTAATTGAGCTCTCTAAGAAAGCACAAGGCAGTCTAGCATCATTCGAAGGTGTTGATACAAATGTTGGTAAGGTGTACAACAATAAAACCATGATGGCTCGCTGATGGAGTCATTAATAATACGACTACGGATTACTGCGACCTGATAAACGTATCATACAGGTTATCGTAGGTGTCTATATAGTAGTCCTGAGTGGAGAGCATAAATCGCATAAATATACAATGACCGATAACATAAACATGTCTTACAGAAGGCTCTCAGATAAATAATCATGGATGATGGAATGACACTCGGTGTAGCCCTGGGATCAAAGATGAGGCCTCAGGTGCCGGACTTGGCTGATGTTGTTTCGCGCCTCGCTTCTTCATGATCAGTGAACCCCATTGTGTCCACCAGTCGTCAACTTGCTCAGTGGCATCATGCGAGTACATGGCGAGCTCATTCCCCCAGACCGACCTGAATACCGTCTCGTCCATATGATCCCCAGTCGCCGTGCACCATACTCTGCGCCAATACTATGTCTCTTTGATCTTGCTCCGGTCCGTCGGGGAGCTTCATCATGGCGTGGAATCCGTTGTCATATTCTAGCGACCAAGCGTCACGCGGTTGGCGTATCTCCTCGTAGGCGGTAAGGAAGTGAGAAATTTGGGCGGGGTCCCGAATACGAGAAAAGAGACACCCCAGTGTCTCTGCGTCTTCTAGTAGTACAGCTGCATGATGGTTTCCGCCGGGCTATCCACGAACCCTTGGTCAATAAAGGAGGTTTACAAATAAAATATACCATCTTACGAGCAAAGGATGTGCAGCGTCACCCACAAGTACAATTTTTGAGTTTTCACAGACTAGTTCTTCTGGGCATTCTCTGGAGACGAAAGCCGCCCTGTCGCTCTCTTGGTGAGGCTTAATAACTTTTGTACACTTCGGGAAAATTAGTTGAACATTCACACAAAGTGGATGATGACCGCACCGAGGTTCGAATTTGAAACGATCTAAAGCGTAATATTCAATTGGGTGGTCTGTCCAAATCTCATCCTCTGGTCGCACTTCTCCATCATGATTGTAAGTTATTGTTGTGGCCAGGTCTTTTCCTTCATTCTAATATAGTTAGTTGGGGTTGAGTTCAATGTCATATCTGCTTCAGGGCGTAAATGCCTACGGTGAAACTACAATGTAGGACGAAGCCAGCTCCAATCCATATCAGCCACTGTATGAAATTGTGTAAGACAGAATAGAATGTAAAAAGGACCGGAAGACGCACATTGGATGGATCCATTACACGCCTAAGGTCCTCATCCTGAGAAACGAGGGAAAGCGGTAAGATGAAGGTGGCGGCTCCATGTCTCCGTTCAGGAATCTTGTTGTCTTCATCGTCTACTCCAGTAACCAAGGCCCTGAAAGCACTGTCGTACCCATCTGCGACAACTACGAAGTCCGCGGAAAGAGTTTCACCATTATCAAGTGTCACTGACGCTGTGTCAGGATCGGTGACGAGGCTTGTAACCGATGTAGATGGCGAAATGTCAACGCCCTCGTCCGTAGCGAGTTCAAAAAATACGTCTTTCAGGTATTGATCCTAAGACACTTGAATGGGGACCTTATTGAACAAAGTGCCGGATCTTACTTGAATTAAGAGAAAATCCGCTAGGAGGTCGTGCAGGAAATCTTTGTCGAAATTGATTGCGCCAACCAAACCTCCGTCGCCGCCTTCAGGAAGGGATCAATAAGGACCGAGGTTGACATGCTAGGCGACTTGCCTTTCCGAAAGACCATTGCCAAGCACTTGTGCGCCGCTCTATCCAGCAACGGCTGCAAACCCCATCTATATAATATCTTTGTCATATTCGGAGGAGATCTAACTGCATATCAGAACGCGCTTTGTCTGATCGCACTTCCCGACGTACTGAAGATGGCCTAGACTCTAAGCGCATGATCGTCAGGCAAGTGAAGACAAGCCTGGAAAAATAACCTACTTTCGATTTGCCGTCGCTTTTCTCAATTACTCGAACGTCATGACCAGCACGTTTTAGAGCATATGCTGTTGCAAGACCTAGGTATTCCAGCTCCATCAGCGAGCTCAAGGAAAAACTCAGGTTTTTGCTCACCAGCCATGCTACCGCCAATAACAACAATCTTCAAGCAGATTGAAGCTTTGTCTTGACGACCCTGTTTGTCGACTGGCATAATGGAGGTGGAGGGAAGTGAGAAAGTAAAGGACAAGTGCTTCGTGGTCGTCGGAGAAGCCTCTTGATATAAATACTTGCAAAATGATCATACACATAGCCATCATATCAGACTGTCAATCAGGCGAAAACGCCTGAGAGGTAATCATGGTAAGCGGAAACCTGGATCAAAGAACATCTTTGATAACCTCCGACGTGGAAAAAATAACCATGTCACCCTCCGTCGAGTCTCTACAGAATATCCGCCTAGAAAGAGGGTCAAATTATTTAAAGGGCCCTCCATAATTATCCTCTTTCAGCTTGCCTGATTGGTCGGACTTTCGATTCTCCGAACTCCAGAGATCTCCAAGAAAAGAAGTGGCCATCGGAAATAAAGGAAAGAGAAGGTGAGCCTGAGAAGGTTCGTGCTTGGTGTTATTTTCCCACAGCCTCAAGCCTGGCCCGATCTAAACCGGAGGTCACGAGAAAGAAGGTTTGACTGCACGCGTTCCACATTTACGAACTGATTTCTTTAATTGCAGGATACAGAACATGGAAATAACAGACCAACTATAAGGTATCAAATCTATAAAAATTAGAGTATCCCAGAGAAAAAGAAGGAAGCTTGAATAGGTCATTGGATCAAGAATCGTTGTACACCCAACCTCCCTACCCGACATTGTGAAACGTGTTTGGCTTTCCTGGCTCGCATTGACAGCTCCTCTTGTATGGCAGTACCGTAAAGATGACAATCTTTTTGAGGCACTGCCAATGAGGAAACCCGACCAATCTTCTCTACTACATCGTCTGCGGGTTTGAGTCCCCCTTCCCAACAACCTGGAAAGGGACCTTCTCATACAATGTCATGCGTCATGCGCCATCCTGTACCTCTTCATCCCATGTCCCATTGCGACACACCTGGCACGGTCCAATAACAACTTTCAACCAACCCTCGACGTTTGAAAGTTTGAAACCTCCATCTACCTCCATGGCATGCGTGGATGGCACACTTCCTCATACGGCCCCAAGCATCGGCGAGATCTGATGATAACTTTGGATGAGGAAAAATAGCCAAGCATCAGCAAGTCCTGCAGAAGCAGCGCCGAACCGTGGTTACTCCAGGTTACTCGTTGCATGGACTGGCATCTAACGGCCCGTCAGCTTGAGGAAATGTGACAGTACTGGCCTTGATAGGATCATGTTAGGCCAATCCAATAAAGACTTATTCCTTATTGGTGGCTAAGTAAATCTTCAGCGGCTCACCATACTTGACACGGTGCTGGAGCACAACCTGCAGGCAGCTCTCTAATGCTTATGATTTTCAGGACAATAAAAAAGATGAAGCAAGACACCTTGGCACGCTCTCACTTACAATCTCATCCGAGCCAGTCCAGCCGATACCCTTCTGACCACATCATATCTCCATCCTAACTTGGTCGTTTACATATATAGAAGTGTCACTCAAGAGACGGTACCAGGCACAACTTTGGACAATGAGGCTTACGCTTTCGCCGCTCGCGATAAACCAGCCTTCAATCCAAACCAGCCACTACGAGCAAAAAACAAATCAACTGCTCTTAGAAACCCAGCAGAGAAATACACGGTACTCACATTTTGCTCTGTTAGTAATATTCTTGAGTATTTCGCGACTACTATGTAGGTGACTGGTGACGTGAAAATCGACAGACACTCCTCCGCGGTCTCCTTTCAGAAGTTGGACATGTCGGCGATACATAGACGAACAATGCCGTCAGTCCCCAGAAAGAGTTCAAGCTTCGCGGAGAGCTTATGTACGAGGATCGCGTCTGTCGCATACACATTGCACCGAGCCGCCTCATGGCCGAGACAAGGATGGCGTCTAGATCCTTTCGCTGCGGAGAGCAGAAGAATGGACGAACTTCAGATCTAGAAAACAAGGCATGTGCTTGACCTTTCGGTTTGCCAGTTAAGCTTGTTTAAATACGAGCAGAGATAACTTAGTAAACCCACCATTCACGAATGAGAATGGGCAGACTAGCTGAACGACCCAGGCGGAAGTTTCATAAATGTAGGAGTTGTCGTTTGAAGTTATACTAGAAGGACGGCTTCGATAAGACGGAGGATGATAAGAATAACACGAGCGCTTACCAGACGCCTCTGTTGTAAGAATCGAAGAGCTATGTGAACCCATGCGAACAGGACCTCCCAGATATCTTGTCGCGTCCCGGGCATCACCGCATTCACTTCTAGCTGCTTTGTGTGCGCAGGCACGAAAAAAAGTGAGTGGAGCTGAAAATTATCAAGAATTTATTCGTCGACGCACTTGAAAACTTGGCTTTCCCGGAAATCTAACCGGTCGATAATTAAAATTTAAGAGTCCAAGAGTTATAGCCGGAGATGCCCATGAAAGAAGCTTAAGGAGAGGAAGAAGAAATGAGAAACGAATTCGCCGATAACGATGACGCTAGTAAAGAACTAAATATATCAATTGGAATGCAGAACAGACTGGAACAGAATAGAGAAGGGGCCTGAAGGGGCGTCGCTTCATTTTTGTTGACGAATTTGGGTTTGTCTTTCTGGAACTTGCAATTGTTCCGCCATCAGGGAGATAATCAGTTGAAAATTTGTACTGTCGCACGTGAACCAGCTCAGCTCATAATGAACTTTCTCGCTCTGTAGCCGCAGCCCACATGCATTATGTTGATATCATTGTGCAGAGGCGCCCTGGTAAAATTGTTCGGGTGCAGTACCGCAGCGGGCGATTGTGCCTCAATGTGCTTTGAGCATGTGCACTGTCGACAGTCCGAACCCGCACTCGGCCACGGTCTGCAGGCATTTAAAAGGAGGGAATTGATGAGAGAGCCTTTGACATTATCCAGTACCTCCCAAATAAAGTGAGGAGCATAATAGAACACACGCCCTAGAGGGAGAGCAGCCCGAGAGAAATAAGGCTATAAACACGCAGAATACATTGCCCAAGTCAAGCCAAGCAGTAGCATTAGGACCTCGCTTCGGGCCTGGTTTATCCCATTCTGGGACCAGCCAACGCTTTTACAACCTCTGGGTGGTAATACTGCCAAGGTGACCCCAAACACCAAGGTACAAACACGGTTCAGAACAGTCCATCTTTGGTCCAGCGAAGAAGGAATACACGGATTAGATCAAAGCTGGTAGTCTGTCAAATAGTATTTGAAACGACAGGATATATGATGTAGCCTGAGGTAAAGCGTCGACAGATCACGTCCGAGGCCTTTTCGCAGTTTCAAAAGAATAAATAGTTAGGCAGTGCAAGACGAGTAGACCTGATGTAGAGTTAAACTATTTCAACAAAACTTGTTGGTTGGTGAGTCGGTAATCATTAATCATGATCAAGAGCATAAGTGAAAGGCGTTGTCAACAAGTGTGGAAGCGAACAGGTCGCGCGACGCGACTGGCGCGTGATCGTCTGTGTCAGGAGCAACGTCCATCGCCCTCTGCTCCAATCACAACCAATTAGAAGCAAATAAAAAAACCCTAGCGCCCAAGTGCGCTGTCATAAGACTTCGGTCTTCGTTGTTGCCATGCCTTTTCTTCCCTTTTCTTCCTCCTTATGCATGACCTTGTATCCAAATTTCCACCATAGGTATGTCAGTCGGTAATATGTGAGTATACAGGACGCTTATCAATGCAGAAGTCTAGAGTAAGGTCCACAAGTTGGAAATTTTATCGGTTTCGTCGTTGCGAAACTTTTTGGTGCGCCTTCACTGTCTTATGGAGTGGTAACGGAGCTTAATTATGACTACCGATCGCAGAACTTAATATTTCTCGTGTGTTCATATCATTATGCCTCACATTGTTGATGAGCCGTTCGAGACGCCGTGGAAGGTGCAGCTGCGCGAACGCGTTGAAAAGAACTTGGACTCTATGCTGCAGGATGTGCACGTAGCCTATAAACGGAAAGCTGTTGAAGCTTCTTTTGCCAGTCCTGATATCCGATATCGATTAGAACTGGAGTACAAGCAAGACATCCAAAATCTACGACGCATGGCCGAAGAAGAACTCCGCGCAGAGATTGAACGGGAGGAGCAAGAACGGAACTGGGCGCCCTGGCAGACTCCCGAGGAGGCAGACCAGTCTGTCGTCGCAGAGCAGCTCGTCATCTTGAACCAAATCCGCAACTCTGCTGGCCGTGTGCACCACATTGTAGTGGAGGAACATAATGGCTCCTTATTCCAACAAGGCTCTTCTTCTCGCCCATCCTATGGGCCACACTCTCCTGCTCACGATGACTTTGGAACTTCTTTTGTGGGATCCCATACTCGTTTTTTCTCCGATCCCACCTCTATCGATGAAAAAGAGTCCCCCGCTGAAAAGGAGGCCCGTCTGCGCGCTGAAAAACAGGCAAAACAGCAGGAGGAATTCCATAAACGTGCTGAGGCCATTCAAGAACGAAAACGCCGTGAGCGTCAGTCCACCGGCTGGGCCGAAACTATAAGCTCATCATCCTCCAACACTTCTGCGTCCGATCAGGAATCCAGTTCTCCTGTCGAAAACTCGCAAGCGGCTTCAGCCATGATTACTATGACGGAGGAAGATATCATTAATCTGGTCATTTTCCACGATCAGCAGTGGATTTCCATTTCTTCCCTTCCTCACCTCCGATGGTCCGACTTCCCCTGGCCAGTTCTGAGCTTCTCGAGCCCCAGCCGCAAGGAAGATCTTACTATTGAGGCAGTCGTCAAGTACGTCTTGGCCCCACTCACTGTCAACCGTGATCGTGCCATTGTCAAAGACAGGTTGAAGGACCTTATTCGCAGGTGGCATCCGGACCGGTTCGAGACGAAATATCTCGCCCTCATTGCTGACTTGCGCGAGAGGGAAATGGTCCGTGAAGGTGCGGGGATTGTAGCTCGCATCCTGAACGATCTTCTTGGAAGATGGAATGATGTTTAATAATGCTGTCCCCCTTCGATCTTCCTGTCAACAAGGAAAGCCTCCCTACAGCACCGCCTTACTTGAAGGTCTTCTGCTTTATAGACTAACCCCGCTGACTACTTTAAAGTCGTCACCACTTTTCTGATTATTTATCGTTTATATATCTTATCATGTTTTGTAATAGCTTTGTTATTCTTTAGAGTTGTTTTCGGATTTCATCGTAATTCTTCTGCACTTTCCATACGCCTTAACCTCATACTTAGCCATCCAATATAATTCTTTATTTGAACTTTAGAGAACGCTGCGTTGTATGTATGTCACGCTAGTTATTGTCAGGGTTGGCGCATGCCAACCAGGGATGACTGAGCGGTTGACAGCATATGTAATCATGACGCTCATCATGAATTGAAAGCATTCTTCAGTGCCGTTGCCGCGTCAGCAATGAGTTTCTTTCCTACTTGAAGGGCTCTAAATCAAGACGGAGTCAGTACAAGTATGAAAGTAGCAAAAGATAACCGTTCACCCTAGCGAAAGATGTCAGTTGTCAGTCAGGCCTTGAAATCCGAATTATAAAACTTACCATCCATAGCCATGATTGGGTGAGGCGCACCCTTATACACTTCGATTTCGACCTCGACGCCAGCCTTTGCGAGCTTCTGGCCATACTGGATACCTTCATCTCGCAAAATATCAAGTTCACAGACAGCAATCCAAGCCTTCGGAAGCTTCTTCACCAAATCATCAGGAGCAAAAATTGGCGACGCGTCCCACTTTGTCAAGTCCTCTTTGTTGGGGAGATAATTATCACGGAACCAGATCATCCTTTCGGGAGTCAACCATGGAGTAAGAGCGTTATCAGCCCATAACGTTTCGACGGACGCTGTGTTATCAGTCACAGGAACAATTAATGATTGGAAAACGATGGGAATAGGGGGCTGCATTTCTACTGCCTTGAGTGCGAGAATGGTGGCTAAGTTTCCGCCACTGCAGTATTCGTGATCAGAAATTATGTAGGATTCGTATCAGCACTTGAGAGTATTCACCTTGACGAACCTCCGACAGCGATCTGCTTAGGATTGATTCCAAGTTCAGCTGCTCCATGCTCAACGACCCAAAGAAGGGAATCAATAGCGTCTTCGATAGCAGCGGGATAAGGGTGCTCTGGCGCCAAACGATAGTCCACAGATATCACAACGCATTTCGCATCTAGAAAGTTTCATCAGTCATGAATATGAGTGTAGGACGTAGATAACGTACAGACAGCCATGTTTGTGGAAAAGTGTGTCTCGCTCCCAATATTTCCCAAAGTCCAGCCCCCTATTTATCAATCGTTCAGCATTTTACGAGAGACTCAGATAGCATGACACGAACCTCCGTGAAAGAAGATAAAGATAGGCCATCCCTCCGCAGGAGGAGTGCCTTCAGGGGTGAATGCTCTGAATTTCGTTTTAGGCAAATCATAATCTTGCGTTTTCGCGACTTTCAGAGGCGCAGATCCTCCTGGGACTGCAGGCGCATTCCGAATGGAGGGATCCCAAGGCAAGGTATGGGGGGCGTCAAGTGAATGACGTGTTTATTGTGAAATTCGACATATTGGGGATCAAGTTTGGGTATAATAGACGGATGGAGGGGTTGTTTCGGCGCAGGTTGGGTTTCAGAGGTCATGGTAATGGTAAAAAGAAGTTATCTTGCCACTCCTGTACGCATAGCGCGTTCTTATAATTCTAGTTCAAGAGTCCGGCCCGGTATTGGGGATGAAGAAATACCATATCATTCCAGTCTGCATGTAAATTAGACTCGCGGCCCGTCAGCGGAAGTCGCATGAGGAATACTCCTGATTCTTATCCTGCCCGTGTATCGTGACTCGGTGAGCGTTGCAGGCGACTCGCTATGGGTCTTCCTCTCCAAAAGATATTGCTTTCGTTGTGCAGACAACGTAAAATCTATGAATTTCAAATCTTGCAAGGATATATTGGTAAGTACATTATATAGTACGGACACCCGGAGCTGAGTAGAAAACAGATCAGAAAACAACTACACCAGATAGAGTAGCAATGCATCTTATGGTTGTGGAGGGTGAACACGACAGTTCAACTAATTCCTTCCTTAGATGAATGGAATCAATGTGCCGAGCACTGAAATGAGCATAACGAAACTTGAAACGTGGATAGTAGATTGGGCGCGACCTTGAAAGTCAAAAAGGGGCGATCGTCAGACGAGATAAAAAAAATGGGGCATGAAGATAACACAACGTACCGGTTCTAGAGCCTGAAAAAGAAAAAAAAAATAAGAAAAGAGGGGCAGCATGCAACATGAGTTAATTGCAAGGGATCACTGATACAGACGAAGGCCCACCTGTCCCTCCAGCTAGGGTGGAGAGCTGGGCAAAGCCAACTGATGGTGGTGAAGCACGGAATACAGTATATACGTTTTTCTGTCGACAAAAATCAAACACTCATTGATTTGTGAAATTTTGTTGAGCAAACTGACCAGAAAGGTATCTCCAATGATCCAACTGGGGAGCCCAGGCCCGCTTACAGCGCCAGCCATGGTGTTTATAGCACCAAGACAAAACGAACTCCCTGTCGTTTCAGGGCCTATATTCATATCTTGCGGGGTGATAGGCCAAGCTTTTCCGCCGAAGGAAAGAGACATATTAACTTGAGCAGTACAAGCTGTCGTTAAACTTCACTTAGAGACAAATTACGGTGGGCAAGTGTGAATGTACTGACGGAATCGGAAGAAACCTTCAACGATCTCGGAGGGACTAGAGTTAGGGACGGCAGCCCAAATAGCAGCCACGTCCGTTGATGGACCAACAATCAGTGTAGTTCCAGTATCTATAGCAGAGAGGCCGGAGGCTATTTGAACGCTTCGTCCGCCGACGGTGACAACTGAAATTCAAGTATAAACAGCCAAATAAAATCCACGTGAAATGAACGACTTACCAGTTAAATTCTGCAGCCAAAATGATGGTGTAGACACCGGCAATTTCTGGAAATCAATACTGCCACTATATAGTGACGAATTCGTCCCTCCAAGCGTAAAGACGCCTCCAGGAACCTCGGTTGCTTTTGATGACGGACTTGCTTTAGCAAGCCAGAATCCCATATCCGGAGATGAAAATTTTTTGTCGTTAAGTAATGCTTGCCAAAAGGGCGTGGCTTTTGTCATAGAAAGAGGGGGGAAAGCTAGGCCCATCAGGCCAGATATTGAACCTTGTAGGATATCGCTTGTAGCGCTGTCGACGACAACTGGGAAGCAAGCGTAATGTAAGTCATTTTCCTCCAAGACTCGATAAAAATGATGTCTACCAAAAGTTTGAGAAGAAATAGTGAAGCCCCCCATGGTGACCTTATCCGAGCCTATCGCTCCCTTGACCGCGCCAGATGCGTATGTGATAGTTACCCCTGGATCAGTGGAGGCACGAAACGATTGTGATATCGCAGTTTGGAACAGAGGTGCATTTGTTCTGCAAATTTGACAGCTGGTGCTGGCCAACCAGAGGTCGGAGGAACCAGTATCGAGAACAATAGTGAATGTTTGAGCTCTGAAATTAAGGACGAAAGTTTGTTGGTATTTTGCCTCTTATCAAGTCGAGAAAGTAGAACTCACGGAGTGCCAATAGATATATTAGCAAGAAAGCTGTTGTCATGGAACTACGCGCTATCAACAGGGTGCCCTCATACGGTGCAGAGATGAGAAGCCGAACGAGCCTGGTTAATGACGGGAATACCAGCACTGGTCCCCCTTCTAAGGAGACTGGATTCGTCAATAAAGCCGTATTTTGCTTTGACTTTGTATACTTCTTTGATTGGGTCGAATGGCTGGGAAGACGTTAGTCGACGAGTCAATGGTATATGTATAGGGTCCACGGCAAGAGAAAGACTTGAAAGTGCGAAAAGCAATAGTGGAAGTGTTAAGAAAGACATTGAGATCTGAGAATAGCGAAGAGACAACGGTTTGCTAGGAGCTAGTTCATGATGTATCGGCGTCAAAGAACAATCCGCAGCAGTAGAAGGTTTGCAGCAGGTCAAGGAGGGCAGTTGCCACCAGTGCGGGAACAAAACATTAGGCCTATTTTTCCTCTTGGCTGCCGAAATTAGCCGAACTCGGAACCAGTGGTGCTAATTATAGAAATTGTACCTATGTAAGGACTTTCTCGTCAAACTTGAATGAACGACGTCACTAGCGTATCATTGTAAGTATGTAGAAATTGAAAGACAAGAAATGAAATCGATTTACATGAATATGGTAAGAACGCGTATCAATCTTGTAGCCACGACATATTGTGTCGCTTGCCTCATTAGCGTCTTCGATATGACATAACCGACTCGGACGAATAAGATCATCGGACAACGTAGTATTGCTTACGGGCGACGAAGTCTCAAGTTGCGGTACGGGAGCGCGTAGGAACGCGTACCTGAAAGATAAGATCAACTTTGCAGCATCGTACATTGTTCAGGTCGGTCAGTAAGCCTACATGACTTTAAAGCCCGGAAGGAGTTTCGATTAACATTTAATTTATTATGACTAGAAAGAGGAAGGAGTTCCGATTGTTACATAAATGAAGGCGGAAGGAAGTCGACTAAAAAGTAGATCGGCGTAGCCGTCATCGTTGATCATCCACTATTTGTCTTGTCCACCATAATTCGTTTTTATCTACTTGTCAATGACAGACGAGGAATCGAAAATACTTGGAAATTTGGTTGCATCCAATACAGTCAATTCGGAGGCACGTCTCTTAGAACACGAATCTAAGCAAGTAGCAGACATATATTGAGTATTTTATTATTTATACGTTTGGAAGACCACGAATTCAACGGCGCACGTCAAATTCAAAAGACAGCTTTGGCACCCGTACGTATGAGGGAAAATATGGATGGAACTAACTGCCTCTTATGCATGAGCTGAGTTTATGAAATAATGCGACTGAAATTGACCGACATACATACATCATGAACAGAAGTCCGGAATACGCGGATGCAACACGAAGAAGTATCCAAGGCAAAACTCCTCCTAGGATTTCAAGAAATCAATGAGATACCTGTCATTAAAAAGCCCAGATAGAGTTAGTGGCGTCGAAGAGAACAAAAAAACCCACAGTTGCGACCTTGAGATCTATAGCCTGCTGTGGTGGGCCTACTGTGGGGTTGGCGAACGCCATCCTTATTACTCCGCTATCCTCGAGCACGAGGAGACAAATCAAACACGCGAACCCGTGGTTCATCCGTACATCCGTCCCCACAGCCAACTTCTCCGCGTACTTGCTTGGCACGGAATTTAGACCCCACAGGTTGACCTACATAAACACACGAGGAGGCGGCGCTAACGGAACAACAATATGGAATAACCTCTCGAGCTTCTTCTCTTCTTTTGCGTCAATTTTCCCGACGGGATCTTTAAAGTCAAGCAAGTCATAACTGGCACCTTCTTAGACCTTGGGGGATTCCAAGTTTGTATGTGTGGAGATTTGTAGTCATATGATGACAGGAGAGTTTGGTCAGAAGACGTTGAGGATCGATTAACGTTGACGCGCAGTCGTTCTTCATAGACATGCGTGTTTAGAGAGTTTATTTTACAAATGATGTTCCATTTCGATCAACTGGGGCACTGGTGCAATAGAAAGGAGAATTAGGTGGTGCGAAGTCCATGAACGTAGTAAAACAAGATACGAGTGAAAGGGTGTCAAAGATCTATAAAGCACAAGAAGGCAAAAGAGAAAATTCCAAAAAAAAAAAAGTCAAAAAAAGCGTGAAGTAAAATGTTCAAAATCCAGCAAAATGTATATACACAACAAGAAATGAATAAAAAGGGCAAGAGAACGCGCCATGACATCGACCACTGTTGTACAATTGACATTTCTTCATCCTGTGATCGTACACAAATCCAATCTGCAGATCAGGCCAAAATCGTTATTTCGGAGGGGGGGTGGCAGGCCCTGTGTGACAATTGGAGTCGAATAAGACGAGATGAGAAAATCGAGCAACTCACCGAAGAGTCCCGTTCGTGGAGGAGGAGAATTTGGACCAGGGCTACTTGCACTGGTAGTAAGAAGCGGGTTCGCTATTATAGAAATTAGTCAAGGACTCTAAGGTCAGAGCAAGTGTGGCACATACGCCGCCACTGGGCCCAGGCAGGGGCCTCTGGTTTCGGAGGTTCAGGCAGAGCCGGTGGAGGAGCAGGAGCAGGAGCAGGATGCCCTGTTATCTTGGGAACTGTCCTAGCCTTCCTGTCAGGTCGTTTGTGGACAACGCGCCAACCAGGCTTAGCTGGAGGAGGGCCTTCTTCGATTTGTGGCGGTAACTCCGGAGGAGGTGCTTCAATAGCAGGAGGCTAGCAGTCCATCAGCCTCTCATCGGGCAGCCATCGATAAGACAGGCGTACGGGTGGTCTCCATTCAGGTTGAAACTCTCCATTGGGACTAAACTTGGATCTGACAGCCATAAGCTCAGCAATCTCACTGCGAAAGTCAAAGCACTGGGTAAGAGACTGGGCTCGAATGCTATCAGTAGGGAATTGGGGCGCACTATTGTAATTGTCGACGCTCGTCCCTGAGCTTCCCTATCTCCGCAAGCAAAATCCGCACTTCAGCAGCAATACCCTTCGTAAAATCCATGGTGATATTATTGCGATTACTGTCGGTTGAAAAGCATTAGTTTTTTCCGAGGAAAAGTGGCTGAGAAACGTACTTCGATAGTTGAGGGGAGTAGTTAGGCTGTGGGGGCCCCTGAGGTGCCATGTCTTGTGATAATAAGAGATTTGCAGATGGCGATGAATGCTCAGAAGCAGTGGTGGCAGGCTAAGGCGTGGTCGTTCGTTTTACTTCATCCACGAGGCCCAGGCCCGATATCGGGTGTTGTGACCAACTGCCTCTTTAGGGGCGTCATTGTCACTTGGGCCAGCTTTTGTCCTCTTACCACCATCACCAGGCAAACATCGACACCTTGTGGGGGAGCGGAACGAAGAATTCGCATGGGTACTTGGTAATGTTACTCATTCTGGCGAATTTCTCTGCTTCGGGTTGTCTGGCGACTTTTTTCGAGTGGCATATTTTGGGCCTTCTGTCAAATTATTGATCAACTCATACCAGCAGTTCTCGTTCTGGAGCCAAATCTCTTATGGGGGGCACATACTACAGCTTCGAATTTTTCTATGTGGGAGGTTGGTCCTGCTATTCGTTTGCTGATGCTCTCTTGATTCTTGCGATGGGGTCCTTATCTCTCTAGACATAATTACAAGATGGAAACGGATCAGAAAGAAGCCCTCGACTATGATGACGAGAATGTCTGTCTCTTCAAACATAGCAACATTCTTGGCTTGCCTCGGCTTTCATCTGACTGTCAAGAGAAATCCCGTCGTGACGTTTGGTTCTCGTCGTGCTCTATCTGAATGTCGTTGCTTAATCCTCGTACTGGATCATTGCAATAGCTGCCATGCTTTTTGTTATGAACTAGGATTACCCAATAATCTGGAGTTGTATACGAGACTCTGGAATACTCTCTGATCCTCAAATAAGCTCGCAACTAACAGATCTTGCACCAAAAGGCGGAAAGAATGTGCTCTAGACATTGGTCGTCAGATGTACGCGTCATTGCTTAATTCATATACTCGGACCGACCCTGCTGTCCTGGCGTGTCTGGATGATTCTTCTCTGTTCAGTAGCATACGTACGGGTGACCACTGTGCTCTGCATATCCGGGTATGTTACGCATTATTCGTACCTTAGTGATCCAATTAACGATAATCTTGAAATAGCGATTGGCGGGTCCTCCTCTTAATTCCTCCACGTGGCGTCAGAAGTACTTCTTGAGAATAAATTGACAAGTTAGGGATCAAGGCTGCAGGGTGGGCCTAAAAAGGTACGCGCATGGAATTTTAATTCCATTTCAGGCAACTGAGTACGATTTCTACTCTTCAAGAAGCCCTCCGCTAGTATTGAAAGAAATGGTATGGTTCTGTCGCTATCCCCTATGTCGGGCCCATATTCACGGGCCCATGCTCCGGACGCCTCGTGGTAAGTTCTTTCACTATTCCATACTTTACTTGAGCCGACGTTTGACTTCGCTGAGCTAGAATGAGAGACTTCATAAGTTTTTACTTGACGCTTATGATGTCACCCGCAGTAGTACCACAAAAAGATCGTCCAAAATAATAAACGATTCGAGCTCGCAAATTTAGTGCTGATGATCCAGCCTGAGGGAATATGCCCAGTTCATCCTGGGCGAGTCGGTACCGTATCTCAGAGCCTACCTTAATCAGTCATAATTACCCACCGCCATTTGTGCCTTTCCTATAGGCTATTTCGTAGCTGAATATTATTACCAGGCTCGCCAAGGAGACACCGGCTATATGCTTATTGGACCTCATTCATTATCAAAGATAGTCCGGTCACCAGCTGACTGCCCTCTCACGACGTACACAATGTGCGAAAAAAAAGGTTCTGGGCCTGTCGTTGAGCTGTGTAAGTCCAGCAGTAAAAATAACTGACAGGCTGGGTTTGCTTTTTACGAGGTCTCGGCGCTTGGATTTGTAGTGTCATTTGCATATACATGAGCTTTGAGGGGTGCAGGATACCTGCGATAGCCTTATCTCATCTCTAATTACCAAATTAGGTGGGTGAGGAATCGGAAAAACAGCTCCTACAGTGGTATTGGCATGCTAGTTCGACGACGTCAAGGGATGAGAAGCTACTAATACGGGTATCTAATGTAAGCGCAACATGCGAGGTTTCCCCGAAGCAGAGGTTCTTTCGGAAATTAACGCAATCTGGAGAAATGGTTGCAATGGCAAGATCTCGACAAGTACTTCGATAGATGCTGGAAAGGGGACCTCGTTATCGTCCTCCATTTATTCCACCTTGAAAAGCTGCCTAAAGGGATCAGTTGGTCTAGAACGTATCTAGGAAATTTGTGGCCGGGATGGGACCATTGATCTATAAGCGCAAATTCTAGGCGATAATATGGGTCCACACCCAGAGGCAAAGATAATTGCAATTCATTCATCAGAGGAAAAGTTGCAATCAGGAGCACCACATCCCGCTCTCCTTAGATAGCTTAGCCTAGGTGGAGCCAGCTATGCACTCGCACGAACGAGGCTTCTCGACACTTGGATATGGATATGTATAACAATAAGTCCATACACCAAATCGTACAATGACAACGTCCACGATCAAATCCTAAGTACAATCCTACCTTGTGATCTCCGATGCAACACCGCATTTGGGGTCCAAAGATCCTTGAATACTTTCTTCTCCGATTCGATAAGTCTGCTTGTTGATCCTGAAATTTATGATTGAACGAGTTTGACGAGATCGACAAGTTCGCCGTTGCTATTCAAAGCGGCTTGAATGAACGCGACGTCCTCTAGCGCGCCGAGGGGCTCGCCGAGCTCTACAACATCAGCCTTCCCAGCAATCTTGTCAAAGAAGCTGGACAATTCCGCCGCGACGCCCTTTGAGGG
>JADNYJ010000460.1:0-25117 GCA_015501075.1 Gymnopilus junonius | reverse complement strand
TCCTTCCTTCATAAATGTCTTTACTACTGGCTTTCTGGAACGTGAGAATTGTGTTCTTAAGCGCTCACGAATTTGTGGCGCTAATCCTGCTACATTCCTTAGCGGCATAGTGAATGGTACATCCAATATGGATTCTGTCACAGCATCTAAGTCAATTCCTTCTTCGACTGGTGCTTGATTTTTATATGCAGGTCCTTCCTTAGTAGGAATGTTTATTTCAGGCGCTCTTAATTGTCTCGAGGCCAATTTTTGTGATTCATTTTTCTTTGGTTCAGAGTTGTTAGAATTTGGGTACACTAGTGCCCTTGCTACTTCTTCCAACGTCTTATTTTTGGTCTTATCTTTATCTTTATTTTCTGTTCTAATTTTATTGTTTATAGAGGTTTCAATATTTTTAGATGGAGATTGTTTTCTTGGATGGCTCTCAGTTTGCGTCGTAGTAGTACCACTCCGCGTCTGTACTAAGGACGCTCCCTTCATTGAGCTTAGTTGAAATTTTGGTCATCCTCTGTAGCAAAATAACTTCATTGAAGTGTTTCGCTTAAAGTATCTTTTACTGTATCAAGTCCAAGATTATTTACTAACTCACCCAATAACTGGGAAAGAGCAGCATCTCCTTGTCTATCATTTGGGAGGTTACTATTATTCATAGGATCCACTTCTCCTTGAATATTGGTACTGACTATTCCATTAGACATTTTTCTTACTGGAATAATTCCCTTTTTATGCTGTTCTGCAACAAATGCTTTCATGGGTCATCCTCGCTCATATGGAATAACTTGTCCATTGGCTAGGTGATACCTATTGTCATTTCCCTTCATAATGAATCCAGAATCTTCATCTCTAATTGCATCCACACATTCATTAACGCGGTGTCCATGTTGTGCACAATAGAAACAAATGTCTCCATTAGTATTTTGATGGATATGTGACTGACTTGGAGCTGAAGGCTGGGAGCCAACATTATAAGATAAATTCTGAGCTGGATAGGGTGGTCTATAATTTGTCTGGCGCAGTTAAAAATCCATTTAACAGCACGCTTTGTCGTTCTATTGCTTTCAACAAATTTTCTTGTCCCTGTTGAAACTGAGAATTTGTTTTGCGCTGTAAATTGTCCCATCCTTCTATCATTTTTGCTGACACCTCCTCCATTTTAATGTCTGGAGATGCTTTACTGGAGGTGGCTGGTGGCGCCGGTCCTGCCAATGCAAAGAATTTTCCTAGTGGACTCTTTGACTCTTCAGAAGTAAAAGCAGCCATTTTAAAGACTTCCTCAATGGTGTAAGGGTCCTCTCCATGTTGCTTACTAGGTTGTGCAATAGAAGCATCCGTTCCAGCAGTGCTAATATTATTGCGAACCAAACTGATTTGAGTTCTCAAATTATGCGCAAGCAATTGTCTAAATTCTGGGTCTAATTTCTCAAGGAACAAGGTAACTAGTTCATGATTGGTGATTAGAGGTGGATTGATTTTATTAAGTTTACCAATCTCAGCCCTCATAATCCTTGTCAATGAAGCAACATGTTCTGATTGATGCAATGAAATGCTTGGATGTGTAAGAATTTTGCGACGTAGTCTATCAGCGGATGCATTTTCTGCTTGAGCAACAGTAGGATAGCTTTTCTTAATAGCTTCCTTAAATTCTGCATATGTACCACTGTCAAATTCTGCGAACACTTTCCATTCTTCATCTACACCAATCGCAACATAGTCAACTAATTTTTGTTTCTTTTCTTTATCAGTCAAAGATGTATTTTCAGCAAACCACTCTTCCATTATTCTAAAGAATCGTGGTAGCTCTTCAGGTTTTTCATTGCTAAAGGTAGGGGCTCCTCGCTCGCCCACCTTCGGCATTTTAGAATTATTTGGCATTGTGGTCTTTATATTTTTCGATGATAAAATAGAAGTGCTTTGAAGATTAAAATTTGGAAAAGAAGGTGTGGGGGTAGTAGACTGGAGTTCCTCACTCAGACCTTCATTTTGAAGTACTAAGTTTGTAACTTCGTCTTCTGAAGAAATAAATTCACCAGGAATTCTTTCTATCTCCACAGGATTTTGGCTGAGCTGAGCAGTGCCTAACTGATGACTCGCTTGCCTCTGACTCTTTCATGTCAGTAACTCAAATGCTTCTGTTCCAGCACATAGAGAATTTTTAGTTAATCTAGGAATTTTGGATCTTTGAGAAGATGCCGTCGTTCCTTTAACTTTTTAGTGCGAATAATAATTTATCTAGAGACTGAACTTTCACCCCCCCTCGCGGTGGGCTCCAGATGATAAGTTTAGGTAGTTTGTAGGTATGAAAAACGAAATAGATCACTTTTATTGAACCCAACAAATATCCCTTGACTTGTGTAAGTTCTGGGGAGTGTAAGTATCAATGTCTTTTAATTAAGTTCGCTTTTATGGGGTTTTACAATGGGTTGTAGGGGTTCTTTGGATAATGGATCGCTTTTAATTGACTTCTGGCTTGGAAACTTTCTCTAAACTTGACTGATCTCTTCTTGAGATAAACTAGGCTCTGGCTATGCTTTTGAACTAAAAGACTTCGTACTTTTGTAGCTGAGTGACGCTCTGTCTACTCCCAACTACTCAACTAGGTCCTGACTTGAATAATAAGCCTTTGCTTAATCTATCTCTTATTTGAGCTCAATTCTAAGTTTGTCTGAAGCTTATCTCGCTTTTATATCAATCAATTGTCTTTCTATTATCTAGTTTAGAAGCCAGACGCTCGATTGTATTGCTATGACTCGAGGGGTGCTGTCTGCTTGCTTTTCTACACTAATTCTACTGGGTTTTTATACTATTTTACTGGGCATCTTACTAAGCTAATTTGATAAGTGCTGTGTAATTAATTATCTCATCATTAGTCCGATTCGGAGTGAGGGGAATTATGCCATTGGTTGGGCATATTCATCAAGCGCCGAATATTTATCTCATTGCCATATAAGGCATTTTATCGGATTAATATTCCTGCTGTTGCAATCGTGCAATGGCCGGTTCATTATAGCGTCTTTAATGTTTGTCTACCTCGCAGAGGATTTTGTCTACGTCCTCAGGGGCTTGCTAATGTGTCTAGGATAGGTGTATATTTATTAGTTCTATGAGGGAACGTGAGGGGACGAGCATCCTTGCGTCGCGTCTTCATATTACCAAAAATAGCACCCGCTCCGACGTCGATCATCGTGGATTATTCCTTTTCTGGTTACATTCCTCCGGATGATAAAAATAGATTACACCGGCTTCAGGGTAATTGACTTGTTTGGGCTTTCGCTCTGCATGTCTATATCAGGTCAAAGGTCGTTCCCATTGTCTGTGCGTGTTTCTGCGCTCCCTTGGTAGTTATTTTAAATAAACTCGAGGCCCCTACTAGTGTGTAAGGACTGTAGTAATTCACTTGTGTATCTTATAATAAATGATTAATGATTACTAGGTGATCATAATCATTATATCTTTTGATATTAAGCTTTTAATGTTTAAATGTGGTTTTCTCGAGTATATTCGGGATGTTTAAGCTCGGGAAGGCTATCAACAACCTATATTAATTTATAGAGATGGTCGAAAATAATGGGGATGGCCTGTTTTCACACATAACCATGTAACAGTCTCATCATCACGATACTGACATAGTTGCAACATTTCTTCATGATGTCGTCGGACAAGTCACGCGCGATGTTGCTGAGCGAAAATAATTCCGCAGTGGACATTGTGAGACAAAATAAATATTGACTTCAAATACGAGGAAGGGGGATATTGAAAAGCGAGCAAACTCACCTGGTTTTTATACCTGTGATAAAAACAGATTGGGGGCCGTTCAATAAAAATTCTCTGCCTTTGAAATTCAGAGGGGAAATGGTTAAGCACTTGAAAGATAGTGCGCGCACTACTGGAGACACCAAATGCGTTGCCTCTGAGGCTCAAAACAATTCCCTAGGACCTTAGAACTGAATATGATCTTTACATTGCCTTATTTAGCAGGAGTAAATTCCCTGTTTAGGAATATGTCAGACCAGTGGCAGTGTTGATTAATTAAAGATTGATCCTTGAGTACGTCTTCTCTCTTGTCAAATAATTCGACTGAGGACAGTCAGAATTTAAGTTGAGGGGAGATGATGAGGAAACAATGATATTGAATAAGACTAATGAAGATATAATGATATAAGTGACAGACACAAAAATTCAGACATGAAAAATTTTTGACACAAAGCGGCGTTAGGAATCAAATTGACTTGATAAAATCAATGAAAAACGCATGAGGGCAAAAGAAGGAAACATATCCCAAATGTTAATTAAAAAAAAAAAAAATTATTAGAGTCCGGATAGATGACCGAGGACGGTCAATATCTAAAGTCGAGGGGAGATGATGAGACTGTTACATGGTTATGTGTGAAAACAGGCCATCCCCATTATTTTTGACCATCTCTATAAATTAATATAGGTTGTTGATAGCCTTCCCGAGCTTAAACATCCCGAATATACTCGAGAAAACCACATTTAAACATTAAAAGCTTAATATCAAAAGATATAATGATTATGATCACCTAGTAATCATTAATCATTTATTATAAGATACACAAGTGAATTACTACAGTCCTTACACACTAGTAAGGGGCCTCGAGTTTATTTAAAATAACTACCAAGGGAGCGCGGAAACACGCACAGACAATGGGAATGACCTTTGACCCGATATAGACATGCGGAGTGACAGCCCAAACAAGTCAATTACCCCAAAGCCAGTGTAATCTATTTTTATCATCCGGAGGAATGTAACTGGAAAAGGAATAATCCACAATGATCGACATTGGAGCGGGTGCTATTTTTGGTAATATGAAGACGCAACGCAAGGACGCTTGTCCCCTCGCGTTCCCTCATAGAACTAATAAATATACACCTATCCTAGACACATTAGCAAGCCCCTGAGGACGTAGACAAAATCCTCTGCAAGGTAGACAAATATTAAAGATGCTATAATGAACCGGCCGTTGCACGATCGCAACAGCAGGAATATTAATCCGATAAAATGCCTTATATGGCAATGAGATAAATATTCAGCACTTGATGAATATGCCCAACCAATGGCATAATTCCCCTCACTCCGAATCGGACTAATGACGAGATAATTAATTACACAGTGCTTATCAAATTAGCTTAGTAAGATGCCCAGTAAAATAGTATAAAAACCCAGTAGAATTAGTGTAGAAAAGCAAGCAGACAGCACCCCTCGAGTCGTAGCAATACAATCGAGCGTCTGGCTTCTAAACTAGATAATAGAAAGACAATTGATTGATATAAAAGCGAGATAAGCTTCAGACAAACTTAGAATTGAGCTCAAATAAGAGATAGATTAAGCAAAGGCTTATTATTCAAGTCAGGACCTAGTTGAGTAGTTGGGAGTAGACAGAGCGTCACTCAGCTACAAAAGTACGAAGTCTTTTAGTTCAAAAGCATAGCCAGAGCCTAGTTTATCTCAAGAAGAGATCAGTCAAGTTTAGAGAAAGTTTCCAAGCCAGAAGTCAATTAAAGCGATCCATTATCCAAAGAACCCCTACAACCCATTGTAAAACCCCATAAAAGCGAACTTAATTAAAAGACATTGATACTTACACTCCCAGAACTTACACAAGTCAAGGGATATTTGTTGGGTTCAATAAAAGCGATCTATTTCGTTTTCATACCTACAAACTACCTAAACTTATCAGCGCTTACCTACATAACCAGGTTGGGACGCGGAATCTTAACAATCAAACACTGTATGAACTTTGGACGAAATGCAAGCCTGACTACTCCTACATGAGGGAGATTGGATGTCGTGCTTTTGTCCTTATCCAAAATCGCATAACCTGAAGATATATGAATGCGCTCTTGAATGTGTGCTCATTGGTTATGACCCGCTCGAAGACGTATCACTGCTATGATCGTCAATGGAAGGTCATCTACAGTTCCTACCATGTTCGCTTTATTGAAAGCCATGAAACCACACCTTCCGCACTACCACCTTCCACCCCACAGTCTTCCCACACTGTGACCGAACCACCTTCCATCGATGAAATCACAAGGAATGCCACTTCTCAACCTATTTTATTTGACAGCGAGGAGGAGGAGGATGTTCTGCCAAGTAATCCTCGCCAACCTATTCCGGACTTAGACGCCAATGATGCCAATCAGACGACCCTGGACCGACCTCAGGCGCTGACAACTCAGCGGATCACAATGACCCTGAAGGACCTCAGAGATCAAGT
The DNA here is from genome assembly GCA_015501075.1 of Gymnopilus junonius. Lineage (NCBI taxonomy): Eukaryota > Fungi > Basidiomycota > Agaricomycetes > Agaricales > Galerinaceae > Gymnopilus > Gymnopilus junonius. The sequence goes on along the minus strand of JADNYJ010000460.1, from coordinate 18,881 downwards.
CGTCCTAAACGAGGGCAAAATGATCCAACACAACTCGAGCGAGCGATGCAGGAGGTTAGAGCCGCAGGACAGAGAAAGGCTGAGGAGAAGATGGAGAGGAGAAAAAGGTTGGCAGATATACGAGAGGAGGAGAGGAGGAATGAACCAAGTATTGTAAAGAGGAGGCACGACGTGAGCTTGGAGATCTAGATAACCCATCAATGGCACCAAAGATAGCAGATCAAGTCCTACCATCAGAAGAACTTCATCAAATGTTTGAAAAGCTCAGCATCCAAGATGAGACCAACTTTTCTTTCTCAATCCTGTCGCCATCGCCGACTGTTCGGCCCTAAGTGCCCAACATTTTGCCATGGACGTACCAAGGAGCTGGGATGAGGTGAAGATCAGGCCAGAAGTGGAGGAATGGCATGCAGCTATTGATGATGAACTCCAGTCACTGAAGGATATGAATGTCTATAAACTCGTCCTGAGAGAAAGTCTCCCAAAAGACACCAAAATTCGAAAGGGAAACATTATTCTCACTAATAAAATCGATGAACATGGCAATATAACCCGACAAAAGGCGCGCTTTGTATTCAAGGGCTACGAACAACGATGGGGAGTCGACTACACCAGTACTACATTGCCCACTGCCCGAATGGAGTCCTGGTATATCCTACTGCACATTGCAGCCACTCTCAGATGGGATGCCCAACAGATCGACATCAAGACTACATTCCTTTACGGCCTTCTTCCAGATGACGAGGTACAGTTCATGGAACAGCCAAAGGGATTTGAGGAACTGGGGAAAGTGACATGGGTGTGGCAACTTCAGCGTGGATTGTATGGGATAAAGCAGAGTGGGAGGATTTGGAACAGGACGATGAATGAGGCGATGGTATCCTGGGGATTCACGTGTCTATCATGTGAATCCTGCATATATTACCGCAAGGAGGAGACTGGTGTCATGGTGGCAGCCATACATGTGGATGATTTCCTTTCTATCGCTGATTCTCCGCAGGAAAATGAACAATTTAAGGAACAGATGAAGATGATATGGAAAATCTCGAGTTCAGGCGAAGTAAGGTTCTGTGTCAGCATTGGAATTACTCTCAATCGCATGGACCAGACTGTAGCTCTCTCCCAGATCCCTCTAATCGACAAGTTCATCTTCCAATTCGGACAACAGGATGCCTACCCAGCCAACTCTCCCATGGATCCCGGACTAAAACTACATCATCCGAAAAGGTCAATATCTCTGCAGTTGATCAGGAAAGACTCAACAAACTCCCTTATTGCTCTCTTGTCAGTTGTCTTATCTATCTGACAGTGGGTACCCATCCGGATATTGCCTATGCCATCCAGCAGCTATCTCAATTTCTCGACTGCTATACATATGCACATTGGAACGCTGCCATATGCGTGGTTCATTATCAAAGGGACTCGGGATCTCAAGCTGACCTTGGGTGGCGGCGAACCTATTACACTGATGGGCTTCACAGATTTGGATTGGGCAAATTGTCTTGACATGAGGAGGAGCGTTGGAGGATATGGTTTTAGTCTTGGCTCAGGTCTTATCTCATGGAATGCTCGAAAACAGAAGACGGTCACCACATCTTCATGCGAAGCTGAACATACAGCAGCATTTGAAGTGTCGAAGGAAGCCGTCTGGCTCAGAAACCTTCTGACTGCGATTGACTTCCCACCATCAAATGCTACTCTCATCCTATGTGATAACAATGCAGCCATCAATCTATCAGAAGATCCATCCCTCCATCAGCGTGTCAAACATATTGATATCAAATATCATTTCCTCCATGAATGTACCAATATGGGCGAAATCTCGCTCAAATATATCAACACCAAGGACAATGTCGCTGACATCTTCACTAAGGCACTCGAGCACCACCAGTTCATGAGATTACAAGTCTCCTCAGCCTTCAAGGATGATTCCATGTGAGGAGGAGTATAGGTTTATGGTGAGGAGGAGTGTTGGAAGATATTGACACCGTAAACCAACAATGAATAATGGCCTTGACCTAAGGCCGTTTGCCCCTTATAAGAGCTCTGAATAGGGCTCGTCCTTAGGTATTGTAGATACTGGCCCAATGGCCCCCATAGAATACGTATATAAGAGTCTCTGGTTGGTACAGGACTTGTGATCTGAATATCATCAATATTCCCCCCTTTCTACATAGAGGTTCAGATTTCTACAGTCCTTGATTTGGGTAGGTCTGAGTAGCACATTATTTTTTCCTACTGCACTTTGCGCGGCCCGCTCAATATGCATATGCACTAAGAACTGTGAATTGCATAGATGCCTTTCAAATACTCCAGGGTGGGGAGGAGAACAGGGTGGATTTTTGATTTATCTACCTCAAATGACCAGGATTATTTATTTTTCTAGGAGCTTCACGTGCCCTCCCCATCCTCTTTAAATGTTACCCAGATTAAAAATTTTATCTTATTTTTCAAGCTCTCCAGATGCCTTCCAATCTTCGAAAGAATGTATGCAAAAGGGCCAGTTCATCACCTGACTGCACTGACCTAATGAGTTTCCTTGTACAGTGGTGTTTATTGAGTGGCCTCCCGAGCTAAGGAAATGGTCAAATATTCTAAATTTTACCCCATGTTCGGGAATCAGGCTCATCTCACTGATTTATGCTCTGGTTCTGGACTTTCGTGGCCCAGAACATGTCAAAGTAGCTGCATTATTTGGCCAAGTTACTTTGTTTGTACATGATTATATTTTCAAACTCAGTTATATCATATTTGGCCCACACCTATAGAAAGTGAGCCTCGCAAGGTTTTCCCCCCATACTACTGGGTATCCAAAAGGGGAAAAAAGAGAAAAAGAGAGGAAAAGGGAGAATTTGTCATCGATTTATGTAATCCTTTACAGTATCAACTACTTAAGTATTTGATGATGTACATTGTCTCCCATTGTCCACCCCTCTGCAGTTCTCTGTCTTCAAGCATTTTTTGCATGGAACTACACACACTGCAGGACATTTTAAAATGTCATTGCCTCCCAGGCAGTCTATACCTTGGCAACGGCAGCATGACCTAGTTGTGCACTTGCGCAGATGTTCAGGAATGATTTGCCATTGCTTGGCAGCCGGAACCTGTCCAGACATTGAATTTTCACAGCTCATTTCTGCACTCCTGACATAATTATTTGCCAATGAGTTGCTATTGCTACAATCAGCATCTTGAAAAACAAGGAGAAAATTGTCAAACATACACTGATGGCTCTCGTGAATATTGTTGCATCTCAGTTGGCTCCAGAGTTGGGGCAGAAGGTAGGATTTCTTTGTGTATCTGTATTGTTGAGCTTGGCAGGGGATAACATACTTGTGAGGTAGAAAGGTCAGTAGAAAGAGAGTTTGGCATTGGCAGGTCCTCGGATAGCTCAACTACACCCTCCAAAGGATGGAGATGCAAGGGAGCTGATGTGAGATACTCTGGGAAAGTTTTTGAAGGTGCAAGGAACACCTGAGCTGAAGAGTCGAGGCTCTGCATTTGATTTGATATCAGCTCTTGAGATGCACGAACATTGCTGGTCTTCTCCCATCCTTTTGCATAGGCACAAAGAACTTCAACAGTCACATAAAATCGCTCTTTTCCATCAGCTGTTCGATTCCACTCTTGTGTAAAGGCCTCGAAGTTGACATGTTTCTTGCCATTGGAAATAGCAAGCTCAGAGAATTCACATACTTTGGTAAAGAAGTATTGTCGGGCTTCTTGGGTTGTTGGAGGAAGTGCAGGAAGTGCAAGGCCTTGTCGCTTTCGAAGCCAGTCATCATTAGCATTGAGCTTGAAGGCAGATTTGGCAGCCTCTGAATAAGGCTCCATACAAAATCGTGTTCACAATGTTTCTATAAATTTGTTGTCAATTTGTATTGTGAAATAGCAAACATGAACACACCTGGAAATGTGCAAATTCCAAACTGCTCTATTGTTCTTTCATATAAATCACCATTTATCTATTCTGCATATGATGCAGCACTGCCAGTTATGTCTGAAAGATAATTCAGAAGAAAAGCTGTGCAGTTTATAAGCCCTAGATCATGATGGTAATCCCAGTCGACCCCATATAGATGTTTTGCAAAGGCCTAAATTAAAAAGCTTGAGATACAGGTGTATAACATACAATAATAAATTACCTGGAGATTATACCATGTGCGGTGATCAGTTAAGCAATTTGTAGTTAAATGTGGTCCTGCTGAAAATGAAGCTATAAGAATAATGGATTCATAATCATTGAGAGCCAAAGACTAACCATGAAGTGCTCCAAACTTTCGATAGATGTCACCGTGTGGCCCACCTTCAACATTGTTAGTTCCACGCAGGCATTTCCACTTCTGCAGCCCATATTTATCAATCCCTGCTTTTTCATACATAGAAACACCCTCACATGCCAATGTTATCTGCCATGTTATCTGCCATTGGCTGTGGCAGATAACATTTTAATGTTTTATGCCTCTTTAAGGCCTTAATAAAAAATTCTAAATAGACAGATTCGACTAGTATATACTCTTACATATGCCTGCAAGTCGTCGTATCTCAAAACATTTATTTGCGTCCAGGAGGTCAATGACAATGGCGAGCAGTCAGTGTCTCGGACATTGCCGGGCAGATAACAACCCAGCACTATGGGCGGTCAACCCCTCGCAAGCCCCTTCTAGCAAAGGTGCCCGCTTCACGGGCCGGAGCGGGGCTTGCTCCGAGCCTACACACCCGGACCTTCGAATGCGTTAGGTTTAAGCGTCCGAGAGTAAATACAAATTGGGTCTGAATTTGCGTTGAGTTCTTATTTTTACTGCACACAGTTCAAGCTCCGTCGGAATGCAACAAACTTAAACCGCAGATCACGTTGGGTGCGAGTTCTGAGGATTTGAAATTTTTTTGAAATACACTTTGAGTACGATCCATCCTCTGAACACCATCTCAGGAAGCCTCATCCAAACAAGAAAGTCCCCGCCGCACAATGCCTTATGAGCCCAATCTCGAATGTCAGTCTTCTTTTCTCAAGAATATGATGTCATGGAAATTCAATTCAATGATCACAGACTGGACGCCTCACGTTAAACCTGATGGAAGCACGGTCTTCACCTGCAAACCTTGTGCCGACCACCGTGAACGACTTTCTTACAATTGCAAGGGACATGAAGAGACAGACACGCACAATGCCGCACTGATGAAGTTTATGCTCGCCGAAGCTGCCAAGCGTCATTCTCAGGCTGTCAACAGTCTTCCCAATTCAATGGTCATTGAAGACGGATTCCGCACCTTGCTTCTTGCAGCCACAGGCAATGTTTCCCTGCCACTCTATCCTCCTTCCCATCCAGCCCTTCCACCTGGGGCTGACATTACTCAAAACTCTCCCTCACCCATAACGGGTATCGACTGGAATCTGCTCGAGGCTGTCGGTGAAACTGAACTGGAAGACTGACTACTCTATATAGCGTCGCTTTTCTTATGAAAACAAGGATTTACTTGTTGCTGAAGAGCCTGAGGACGATGTGAGCCTGCCAGAAGTTGGCGTCAGCCCTTCTGATGACTCTGATGTTCACGAGTCGCAGCAAGCTCGGACTCAGGCCGGAAGCAAGCATGGACGTGGACAGCCTGGGAAGCTGAAGACAAAAAAAGCGAAGACAACCAAGACAACCAAGGCTGGAAGAGTGCCAGATGGAGAAGACTTCTGGTCCAGGGTGGATAAGTGGTTTGAGGAGGAGATCGAGAAGCGTGGCAAGTCAACCAACTTTGCAGGACCAGCGTGGAAAGGGTGAGTTCTTCTCATGCTTCGACTTGACACAATCTGACATGGCATTGCACAGCTACGTTGATGAGACCATTCATCAAGATAATGAACATTTCAATTGCCCTGCAAGTGCTCGCCAAGGAGGCCTCGCAACCAGTCTCTCCCATCAATCAACCGAGAGCATGCTCAGCATAAGCCAGCTCAATACACCAGCAGTCCCTCATTCTGCACCTATGTTCTCATCTCAGCCTTCCACTTCCAACCCCGGCATATCATTTGCGGCCTCGCCACAGCAACAATTCTCTTTCATGCAAACTGGCATGCCGAGTTTGCTCATGGCAGCGCATGGCCAGTGAGCACGTTATGGGTAATAAATTAAGTGCTAATTAATTTACAATATTCTCGAATAAAATTTCTGTCTTTCCATGTTCCATCGTTCGTGAGGCTGGGCTTTCGACAGGCTGGGCAGAAGACGGAGATGACGCGGTATTGCCACTGCACACCCTTTGGATCTGTGTGACAGCCATGTGACCTGGCCGTGTGACCTGGCCGTGTGCTGTGCAATTTTCTCTTCCTCACACCACCCCCGTCGACTCATCCACCATTTCTTTGTTCTTCGTCCTGCGACAAAGCCGTCTTGTTGGCTTTCACGGGGGTTTGTCCCGTGTGCGTTGGCTGTGATCAGTTGTTCCCTGATTGCCTCCTGTCTGGCACCATGTTGAATGGCACAGTCTTTCGCTCGCAAACTTATGTCGGCTTTGTGACTTGTTCTGTTGTGTTCTGACTTCCTTCTTCCCAACAGCAAGGTCTCGGTTTAGTAAAGGTGAGCCTTACCCCTATCTGGAGATACACACCTGACACACATTCCTGTAGCGCATCCTTGAACATCTTTTGAAGGACAAGAATTGCAGTGCGTTGACAAGAGAGGGGGAGGGATGATACGGACCTGGCTTATGGAAGGTGAGTCTTATCTTTGTCCAGAGATGGATACACACCTGACATGCATCTTCTAGGGTGTCCTCAGACGGTCTGGACAAAGGTTGCACTGTGTTGACAGGACAGGGGTTTGAGTTCCCTGAGCTTTTTCGCCTTGGTGAACCTTTCTTTTAAGACATTTTATCTATCATGTATTCGAGTTACAATATGCAATGTTTATTTTCAACATCCAAATGAGAAATTGAGGCTGCAATGAAGGCGGCGGCGTCGTGGGCGACGATGAGCAGGGTGTACCCGAAATTCCGAGAATGGCCGATTGAGCCACCGGATGTGCGTTCCGAGGGGTATGTAAATATAGCGCAGCCCCAAGGGAAATGAGTTGAGCGCAAATTGGAGATGCGCTGGGCTCAAGATCCGGCAGATCTAAACCCACTCAGCTCCTTTGTTTTCAAAGTGAACTTGACTCAGACTTGAACGCTACTTTGTTTGGCCAGATTCAAACTCAGGTTGATAGAACGACCCGGGTGTGTAGCAGAGGAGCTAAAACAGGATAAGGACGTCATATTTGGTTTGCAACGGGTAAAAAAGCCGGAACAAACAATGCCCTTGCATCGCAACTATTCCCCTTCTTCGCTGTCGAGCACAACGACGAGCGCACATTAAAAGGTCATTTATTACGACCCCGTCGACGCCGTTGACGACAACGATACGACTTTGAAACATAGCTCTCCGCCATGACCTCAGTCGACCGTGACACTGCCACAGCCAACGCACACGACCCCTCGCCAAATCACTCCCGCCGTCGGTCCCGTTCTGCCCGTTCCCCTCTCAGACACGGTCCACACCTATCATCGGGGCTTCTCCTGCATCTTCAATATCCTCTAAACGTTCTCCTTCCCCCATCATCTCCTTCCAACCGACACCACTGTCGGCCGAGAGCCCGAAGGGTGTCAAGAACATCACTCGCAAGGTCATCAAGCGTCTAGAGGGGCTTGGTCACCTTGAGATGGTAGACATGACCCTCTCTGTACCAGAAGAAGAAGAATCTGCTCCTGAGGGCGAGGAAATAGAGGTAGAGAAAGCCCTGTACGCTCTCGGCAAAGAGGCCCTGAGGAACAGGAATGCTCAGGCCAGCAAACAACCACCCGAGGCTACGAATGGACAACCCAATGGCGTTGCCCACCCCTCCGCGCTCAAGAAATCCAAGTCGGACCTCGAGATCCCCCGCAAGGTGTTACACGGGTCCATAGGTGAGAGTGGGGGCTTCCTTCATTTCGTTACTCGGCTAACATGCTCCCCGCCTTCAAGGGTTTTTCACGTTGTATTTGTATATTGCTGAAGGCGATGTTAACACTGTTATGCTTGTACTATGGATGGCTCTAGCAATCATTGTCCCCGCTGACCTATTGAGGTTCAAATCGAGACGTTTTGCGCGACGTATGAAGGTCTCCTTGGATTTCTTATGAGGGAAAGTGAGAGGGTGTGTATTTCATTTTCCCCGCACCCGTGCCTAGACGTACTAACCACGCATTCCCTGACAGGACTCGATAAACGGCGTTGTCTGGTACATCCTTGGAGTGAACTTCGTCTTATCTTGCTATCCTCAAGACGTGGCCACCGTCGCAATCCTCATGTACGTGATATCATATACCTCCTGCGACTACGGGAAGCTCATTAGAACCTCCTTTTAGCTTATCATGGGCAGATACGGCTGCGTCCACCTTCGGCAGACTCTATGGCTCCGCAACGCGTAAGCTGCCTCTCGGTTGCCCTTCCTTCATCTTCCTCTCGCACCTCGCAAATCTCTAGCTGGGTTCACAGCTGCCTCTATCACCGGAGCGTGCATCGCCCTTGGCTTCTGGAGCTTCATCGCTCCGATGCGTGCTGGTGGCAAGGAAGTCACGTGGGCTTGGGATGGAGGAGTGAGGCAGCTGGTGCCTGACTCTGAACCGAAGAGTCTGGGTGGCGGCGGTGCATTGGGGCTTCTTGCTATTTCCGTATTGCTGGTATCGTCAGTGGCATTGCTGAAGCGCTAGGTAAATACTCAATTGGTTCGAGATCCGCCCTAATTAACGTCGCATTCCTATTTTCTTCCTAGATCTTGGCTCAGCGGATGATAATCTGACTTTACCTATTATATCTGGAGGATGTATCCTTGGATTCTTAAAATTACTCGGGATCGCTACGTCGTGGATCCTCTCATGATGCTTTAGACTATCATCCTCGTCATCGCCTGCCTCTGCGCACCTACCCATCCCAGCTGTTTAGCTGCTACCTTAATCTGCTTCCGCTCGCCATAGAACCTCGACAATTAAAGGATGCTCCTATCTTCGAATACCAAACGACATTTATTTACCTACCCTCTTCCAGTTACACCTTCCGCCCTAAATTCCACGATCCACGCACCACGTTTTTAAATGATGACCCCCGCATGCTTCGTGTATTCGCAGATTTCAACTCATTTTTCACCTTATATTTTGACCTCTCACTTTGTAGTTACAGGAATGCATGTTGTTTTAACTTTGTTCTTAACTTGTTTGACTGTCTGTCCTGGTGGGAATACCGCAGTTTTGCTTTTTTTACCTTTGCCGATCTGTCCTCACTCCGTCAACAAACATCCAAAATAACTTATGGGGGAATTGGTCTAGTTTTTGTTCTGTTTCTTTTCCCAGCGCAGTACTCAAATATTGACCGACCGATGATTTCTCAACAGGACATGCCGATCACCCAAATTTACTTGCAGAATGAAGTGCTCCGTAGAAGCAACGGCTTGGCAGTGGGAACCTTATGCAAGTGATCCTGTTTAGTTCTTAGAGTTTAATTCAAATTTCCTTACTTTTTTCTCCTTCCTGCGTGTTCCGAAAATCTAGCTAGCAGGGTGGTGTCGTCACTCCGATCACGTTTGGGGCTTTTCATTGATTCACTAAATCGTTATGCAGCCGCTTGCCCTTTGGTCTTGGTGGAAAGAGGTATGACCCCTCCTGGCCTAGATGCGTGTTCGGAGGGCAAAATGAAACTTTCTGAATTGGATATTGGCTTTGTCCTTAAGTTTAACGCCAAGGAACCGACTTTTCTGGGACATTTAACCTCGTGTTGGAAAGAAGCGTGCGGTCGGCTGATTTAGGTTTATTTAAACATTTTAGCTCATTGGTCGCGGAGTTCCGCTCAAGCTTGCAGGGCCGCGAAGAAGCGGCAAGGAAGTTCCGGATCTCAGTGGTATATTATACACCTCTTTTTATTTCTAGTCTGTCTCTTCCAACTCCCCAAAATCCACCGCTTTGTTCTCTCCTCTCTAAACACCGACCCGTTACCCTTTGTTCACGCCTTTTTTCAACGTTTTCATTTCCTGCCTTCCTCTTCTACTCTCGCCTCGAGTCACCTTCCATGAGTATGCCCGCTATGCCCAAGGTCTTAAACAAGTCCTCTATACCCCAGTCAAGGATGCCACCCCGACCTCATTCCACTGGTACGAGAGCAAGCCTTCAATCACTTTATTTGGAGACCCAGCTCATCGTGATTCTTTACAGCGAAACGAGATGCCTGAATCGTGAGGCTCGAGCCATTATCCGTTATGTGAACGATCAGAACCTCGTACCGATTCAAGAAATTGCGGACGTGTTTCGGAGTAACAAACGCGCTATCGAGCGCATCATTTCGAACGAGTATAATCGTTCAAAAGTGGAGGCGGATACTATTGATGAGGATATGGAATACATACATCCGACTTTAATGGGGATGCTTGGGGATTGGGTAAGTGGATCATTGCTCCTAGCTTGTAATGCGTCTAAGCCTTCCACATATTAGGTGAAGAAGACGAAGAAACAACAAAAGAAGGAGCGGAAGGTGGGTATGCATCTCTTTGAGTGTTTATGTGGCTTAATCTTCCTTTTATGTCAGAAGAATAACGGGACTAGCCCAAGCGCAGCGTCAACTGATTCTCAAGAGTCTGTCTCTTCCGTGGAAAAGGTGAAGTCGGTTCAACGTTGCCGTCCTCGCATCATAACTGACTTAATGTGTTGTCTAGCCTGCTAAACAAGAGGTGAGATCTTTTCTTTAGCTGAAGGCTGAATCCAGTTTAATCACGTATGCGCCAGAAAACCCCGCAGAGCAAACAAGCAGCTAACGACGTTAAGGAGACACAGGTAAAGAATGACCGGTAAAAACGTGTGCGTGATTTAACTGAGATGACTATACTAAGATGCCTTGGATCACGCGACAAAGTAGCAAGAAAATGTTGCCGCCGTCTCCACCAGCCTCTACTATTGAGCCTGAGTCGCCCAGTCCCGCGCAAAAAGTTAAACGGAAGCGTAAGCAGCCAGAAGCAGAACAAGTTGAAGAAGAGCCGGCACCCAAGGCGAAGCGGGTCCGTCATGCCTCCGTCCAAAACGGAGATGAAACCGGGGAAGAGGAAGAGGGGGAAGCAGAGTCCGAATTTAATATGCTCTTGGCATTCTTCCAACAGCTAAGCTATGTTCCTTCGGATTTGAAGCGTCTGAATGAACTCGGCCTTGGACCAGCAGAACTCCTCCTGGCGCGAACTTTCGATAAAGAAGAGGTGGAGAAGTACTTCAATGACACTCTGAAGTCGTATAGCAAGCCAATCGTCGTTCGGACGCTGGCGCGTGTCGTCCACTCGGCTCTTGATAAGCACTGGAAAATTCTTGAAGGAGAAGAATAACATATATGTTTCAAAGTATTATCTTGCTGCAGTCATCTCATTTTTTTCTTATTTTATACTGCCTGAAGTGGAATCCAACATTGAATCTTTCAACTCCAATACCTAATTTCTTGTACATGATTATTTGATATTATGGCTTTGTTTTATACACTTCTAATTTAAAATACTCGCGATTCAGCTTGGATATACTTTGACGGTAAATCGTAGGGAGCTTTTCTACCTTAAAAAAAGCAAGGTAAATATTTTATCGACGACCCTTGGTGCCTATTTTGTGACCCAGCAAGCCAAGTCTCTGAACGGAACCGACCATCTTCAGCTTTTCGATCACATACTTCTGCTTACTCTTGATTGCCTTCACACGTTCTATCGCACCTCTGAATTTTGTGGGCTGTAATATACAGCTGTTATATTATCACACCCGGTATCGCTATCACCGTCACCAGTACCATTGACACTAATATTAACAGGAACATGAGCCTTAGCTACTATGAGCGCTATTAGAACAATACCGGCATATGCACCAACCAACACGATATCCAACAACCCGAGCACTGTACCTGCACCTAGCACCAATAGAGGCACCGCCAGCTGTCTGCACAGCCAGAGGCAAGTGGTATAACTATGATCAACGCCAGCACTCAACCACCAACACCGGGCACGAGCACGAAAACCCTGCACGGATAGGGGCAACACCAGCACCCGCGCTCGTTCCAGCCTCATCTACGCGCCGCCAGCCCCAGCAGCCGCATCCGTACTACCATCAGATGTGCCCTCACCCGCCCCCGCACCACCCGCCGCACCAGCACCAGCCCCTACCCACTCCGCTTCACCCTCCCCACCCACACTCTCCGCGGCCTCATCCGCCCGTAGAGGAGAAGTAACAGTAACATCCCCCCTCCTAAACGTCCTCAACCCCATCTTCGTGATCCTCAACCTAGAAGGACAATTCGGATCGGGACATGCGATCTCGGCGTCGGTCGACATCCAATCGTTCCGCTGGAGATGGGGACGCTGGTGCGTTGCGAGGAGGGGGAGGATGGAGGCTGGGATTTGAATGATTGGTGTATTTGGAATGCGTGATTAGAGGTCCCTATCAATACACCTACTGTGTACAGATTCTCATCGATGAAGCATTCTACTCACCAAGGGAGTAAATTGAGATCCCCTGTCCGGGCGGGAGATACATCATCTCGCCTTGCAGTGTGAAGTGATCCCCAGGTTTGGCGCCGCAGAGGATGCGTTTGCCGGGGGACAGATGACGTCGACGCGGAGGTCGTACAGCTGGAAGGTTTCGTCCTCTGTGTTGTTGGTAGTCTTGCTATCGGTTATATTCGTGATATTCAGAGTGTTAGGATCTTTAGGTTCAGTCATACTAGCGGGATGGTTTAGTTTAGTTCAGAGAAGATACTGTTTACTGATAGATATATCCCCGCTTAACGCATTGTTCCTGAAGGATAACAAGGGCAACAGCGGTACCACCATTCAGACTCACAGCTCACGAGCAAACAACACAACGAGAGAGAAGAAAAAGGAATATTCTCTTTTAGGCGTTCGTGATGCATGCAGTAAAGAAAGGACAAAATACATGGCGAGGGCGGGGCATACAGAGTCGAATCGGCATATCAAAACCATACGCAAACATAACCGCCAGTCCCTTCCTTCCCCGCTCCTAATCAAGGCTACACCGAACCACCAGACCAACCCAAGGTATCAGAGAGCGGACAGACAACGGAGAGGAAGCGGAAGCGGAAGAGGCGGCGAAAGGATAGGCGGGGCGGCTTATGACCTAGCGGCGCCGGGGACGTTCCTTCGCTCGCGACGGGGCGCACGCTCGGGACGGCGAGGACGGGGTTGATGATGTTGACGGCGATGTCGAAGTTGAGGGCCTCAAGGAGAGCCTAGAGAGAAAATAATTATTCACGGTCAGCGACAATCCAGCCCAAAGAAACAAAGAATCAGGGCCAACAACGCACCTTGGTGTCAGAGTCGACCTCCAATCCAGTAGCGGAGGTGTCGAGGGCGGAAATTTCGGGGACGTAGTTGTCCTTGCGCTCACGTTCCTCTTCTTGCAGCTTGAAGGAGATACCGCGGACGGGGCCGCGCTGGATACGCTTCATCAAATGGGTGGTGAATCCGGAGATTTTGTTCCTCAGGCGCTTGGAAGGGACGACAGCCTGTACAATGCGGAAGTATCATGAGAAAAGGTGACCAATGGCAAAGGTAGGGGTATACACACGACTTCATCGATGATGCGTTTATTAGTGTGGAAGTCGAGGGTGAGGCGGGGTAGCTGGTAACAAGCGATGTTTCAGCCCAACATTCTTCAATGCACCACTTCCTCCCCATCGCACACACGTAAAACCTGCCTACTCACTATTTTTCGATGAGAACGCGGGAAGCCCTCTTGGTGGTTTTCGTACGAACGCGACCCTAAACAGAATCCAGCATACCGTCAGCATTTCTCCCTCCATAGCCCAAGAAGTATGTACTCACCATGTTGGAATGAAGCGGCTTTTGTTGAAAGAGAAGGGTAGTCTTGAACGGCGGCGACGGCGGGGCTTGCTGGACGATCTGGAAAACTGGAGACGACGAGGAAGGAAGGCCGGGAGTTGCCGGTGTGGCTGACGGTACTATACAGCTGACGAAACTCAGCCACGTGGCCAAATATGGTAACTCTCCCTCCCCTCCTTTCGTTCTCGCACCGACATCGACCTCGCTTTCGACGCCGCCGACTTCGACTCAGGTGATTATCTCTGCACTGAGAGGACACTATGTCTTCTCAGCTCTTCTCTTGACTCCGCCTGTTTGACTCGTGCCCCTTTTGTGGTTTGCACGACACTCAAACTGGGCTATGTAATCTGGGCTCACTTTGTTTCTTTCTTGCTCCCTATCTCTCCAGCTCCCTCCCTTTCAACTCTCTAAGATCAACAATTCGTCAAAATGGTCCGCGTATCCGTCCTTGTGAGTGGCTGGGTTTCTTGTTAGGATGTTCTGAAAGGGCTTACTTTGTTTTGCTCGTCTGTAGAACGACTGCTTGAACAACATAGTCAACGCTGAGCGCCGTGGAAAGCGCCAGGTACTAATCCACCCTTCCTCCAAGGTCGTTGTCAAGTTCTTGAGCGTCATGCAGAGACATGGTAAGCCCTGCTTCCTTATCTTTCCACTGCCCTTGCCATGCCTCCCCTTCCATTCTCGTCATCCCTTCTTACTTTTATGTCCCTCCTGTTCCCTGCATGATCGGAGTATAACTACGATTGGCGCGATTTCTCCGCGCCATTCGTTTTAAGCCTCCGAGATATCAAGTAGTCTCCGATACCATACACCACATCCTTCCCACTTCATTGTGGATCAAGAGGCATGTGGTCACTGACGAGACTACATCTTTTTCCTACTTTGCTTTACCTTTACCCTCCCCATCCCCATCCCTACTATTCGCCTTTCCGCTACTCATCGTTCACTAACACCAACCCTCTCCCCTGCATCTATAGGCTACATTGGGGAGTTCGAAATTGTCGACGACCACCGCGCCAACAAAATCGTCATCCAGTTGAACGGCCGCCTCAACAAGACCGGTGTCATCTCTCCTCGCTTCAACATCAAGCACTCCCAGATTGAGTCCTGGGTCAATTTACTCCTTCCTGCCCGTAGTTTTGGGATCATCATCCTTGTGCGTCTTCTTTCCCTCTTTATCCTCCCTATTCCCTGGTTGTTCGGTTTTTGTGGAGTTTGTTACTTATTGTTCTTGCTTATTATTTCATAGACTACTTCATCGGGTATTCTCGACCACGAAGAGGCACGTCGCAAGAACGTGGGCGGGAAGATCTTAGGATACTGCTACTAAGTTGGTGGGTGGATGTCATGGTCTACTACTTCTTCTCCACCCCTATGTACCCCATCTGTGGATGTTTGTTTCCATAAATGCATCCCATTCCAACCGTGATCATGATGTTAGTTGTGTTGAGTATATGGTAAAGTAAGAGTAAAATGATATTTGAATGTGTGAGTGTTGAAAGCAGGGCTTTGAGATGAGATGTGTATATGTATATGTGCTTTAACTCACTGTACTAAGGATACCAAGTTCTTCAGCTTGCAAGTCTCAGCCTATCTATGCCTCGCTAGTTCCAAATATTAATGTAACTAGGCTCAGAGCACAAGTAAGTCAACAGGCAGACCTGAACTGCACCGTCCAAAGGACCAAATTAAAGTGTGAGAACTTACTATATAACTTTGTTATATTACCTCTACCCTATACCCTTCCTGATATAGCAATTCCTGCATTCCCACCTGCCACATTTTCTGCCTGACTGTCTAATTATAATGGGTACTGGGTACACCTCTTTCAAACTTGTTCATAATGAAATATCTCTTCTGATATTCATCTTTATTTATTTCAATGTGCTTTCAGAATCAAATCAGCCTCTAATTGTGGCTGGTATTTTTAAAAGTTCTGGATGATTACTGTGTGTTGTTGGTGGATTAGGGACCTGTCCCCTTTCCCAGAATTTCTGTTTCTGCAATTTGAGTACACTTATATTGTCCTTTGTCTCTAAGCAGAATGATGACTAAACAAACATAAAGTTTACCAGCTGGCTCACAGTGTCATGATCACCCCATTTTTCCCTCATTCCTTTTCCCCTTGTTTCATCCCTTATCTATATTCAATCATCTATGCTTTCCCCTTATGCTGCAGTATCTGTAGTTGCCTTGCCTTATCCATATGCTAACCTCATGGATACTTGTATAAACTAATATGGTCATTACTACTTAGTATAAATACTGGTTGGTTGTAGTAGATAGTTCTTAGTGTCAGAACTAAAGCTAAACCAAGTTGAAGCTAAGGTCTATCTACTACAACCTACTAGTATTTATACTAAGTAGAAATGTCTGTATTAGTATATATGACCATCCATGAGGTTGGCATATGGATAAGGCATGGCTACTACGGAGGCTGTGGCATATGTAAAAGGTATGGATGATCGAATATAGATAATGGATGAAACAGGGGAAAAGGAATGAGGAGGGAATGAGGATTTCATGACACTACCTCCCCTTCAAAGCTCCCGACTAACCGTTGTTGGTGATCTTTTGATTGGCTGCTTTGATCCTGTCATTTTCCATGCATAGGTTTTGGCATATGGTGTATATCGATATCGTATGGTGTGACGTGGGAGGGGGATGGTATTGGGGTGATCATTTGGGTCAGGGGTAGGTGTGGGATCATTGTCATTGATAATGATAGGGTTATACTGGGAGCCTAAAGGAGGGTGACAGGAGTTGACAAGTTCTTCAATTTTTGATCCTAATTCACGTGTTTGCATGTCGGTGAATATATCAAAGGCATGCCAGTCTAGATTAGTGGCAGTTTCACATAGTGAATGCGCAGTGGTGAGGGATGTTCAGAAAGTGGTTAGGGCATGAAGTGCCAGGGGTTCTTGGGAAATGCTGCTTTGGCAGTGTCATAGTCATGGAGGATGAGGGTGGTGAATTCGTCAAGGGTGGGTGGTGCAAAAGAAGGCATGTTTGTTTGAAGAAATTGAATGATTTGTTAAATAAAGAAGGAAGGGAACATATCGGCTTTTATAACTTTTTGGGTTTCTGTTTAAACACCTGGGAAATCTTTTTACAAATAAGTTTGAATGAGCATTTGGGTTTGATCATATGGGGGGGGTGATGGAGGGGGTGTTGGTGGAGTTATCTGCAGTATTGGGGGTTCTGGTGGGAAGGTGGTGAATAAGCCTTCATAGTCATATCCAGCAGTGAAGAAGGATGGAGAAGCATAGTTGATGGAACAGGCAGTCATAATGAGCATGTTTGGGGTGTGATTTGTATGAGGTTTGAGAATAAAGAATGGGCATAGCACTTTCTTTGGTTCGAAAGACACGTGTGGCATTGATCCAAGTTCTCCCCTTCTTTAAAGTCCAGTGGCATGATTATTTTTGTAAATACCCTATACCCTTCCTGATATAGCAATTCCTGCATTCCCACCTGCCACATTTTCTGCCTGACTGTCTAATTATAATGGGTACTGGGGTACACCTCTTTCAAACTTGTTCATAATGAAAATATCTCTTCTGATATTCATCTTTATTTATTTCAATGTGCTTTTCAGAATCAAAATCAGCCTCTAATTGTGGCTGGTATTTTTAAAAGTTCTGGATGATTACTGTGTGTTGTTGGTGGATTAGGGACCTGTCCCCTTTCCCAGAATTTCTGTTTCTGCAATTTGAGTACACTTATATTGTCCTTTGTCTCTAAGCAGAATGATGACTAAACAAACATAAAGTTTACCAGCTGGCTCACAGTGTCATGATCACCCCATTTTTCCCTCATTCCTTTTCCCCTTGTTTCATCCCTTATCTATATTCAATCATCTATGCTTTCCCCTTATGCTGCAGTATCTGTAGTTGCCTAGCCTTATCCATATGCTAACCTCATGGGTACTTGTATAAACTAATATGGTAATTACTACTTAGTATAAATACTGGTTGGTTGTAGCAGATAGTCCTTAGTGTCAGAACTAAAGCTAAACCAAGTTGAAGCTAAGGTCTATCTACTACAACCTACTAGTATTTATACCAAGTAGAAATGTTCATATTAGTATATATGACCATCCATGAGGTTAGCATATGGATAAGGCATGGCTACTACGGAGGCTGTGGCATATGTGAAAGGTATGGATGATCGAATATAGATAATGGATGAAACAGGGGAAAAGGAATGAGGAGGGAATGGGGATTTCATGACACTACCTCCCCTTCAAAGCTCCTGACTAACCATTGTTGGTGATCTTTTGATTGGCCACTTTGATCCTGTCATTTTCCATGCATAGGTTTTGGCATATGGTGTATATCGATATTGTATGGTGTGACGTGGGAGGGGGATGGTATTGGGGTGATCATTTGGGTCAGGGGTAGGTGTGGGATCATCATCATTGATAATGATAGGGTTATACCAGGAGCCTAAAGGAGGGTGATGGGAGTTGACAAGTTCTTTGATTTTTGATCCTAATCCACATGTTTGCATGTCAGTGAATATATCGAAGGCATGCCAGTCTAGATTAGTGGCAGTTTCACATAGTGAATGCGCAGTGGTGAGGGATGTTCAGAAAGTGGTTAGGGCACTATGTTTCTGCTCACTCTATTATTGCTATCACATTATTGTAGAGTCAAACAGATTGAGAGTAACAGTTTTAGTATGTGAACAGCCACTGATGAGTCTATAAAGATGAAACAGCCCAGTGGGATAGTCCCCCAACTGTTTGGCTTCATACGCCTAACAACCCCTCAGTATAACCTGATCGCTCATTGCCTTCGGCGATTCACTCCACCTCCCTAAGTGGCTGCTCGCACCTCGCATTCACCACCACCACATCCTTCTCATACAAAAGAGAGTGGGTGCAGCTCCTTGCACCTCGTTAGTGAGACTGGATGTGGTTTATAGTATTCATGTGGCCACCCACCATCACATCAATCTTGTGCTACCCAGATGGACAAAGTTCCTTGCACCTTGTCCATGTGGCTCTCC